>JAMPIV010016045.1:0-39174 GCA_024509875.1 Oreohelix idahoensis
GGTTGGGGGGGTGTGGAGGTTGGGGATGGGGGGGCGGGTGTGGGGGTGTGGGGTGGGTTATGGGGTTTTATTGAGGTTTTGGGGATGGGGGGGGGGTTTGGAGTATTGGTTTGGGTGGGTGGTTGTTTGGGTGGTTTTAGGGTATAGGGGGGTGATGGGGGTTTATGGGGGGAGGTGGGGGGGTGGGTTTGGGGGGGGGGGGGGGTGTTGCCTTTGGGGGTTATGCGAACATTACAGGAAATGGGTGGTTATGTGGGTGTAGGATTGGTGGGTGGTGTGTTGTAAAATAGGGATTGTTGGTAATAGTGGGGTAAAGGAAGTAGTGAATGTAGATTTTGATAGGGGTGAAGATTGGAGGGGGTGGGGCTTAGTTGGGGTTGTAATGAAGGTGTTTGTGATTTTGTTAAATAAGGTGTTGAGGGTAGGTGATATTGTTGTGGGGGGGGGGTAATTGGGGATGGGGGAAGGTAGGTTGTGATTAGGGGGGTGTTTGTAGGGGTGAAGTTTGTTATGTATTGTATTGGGATTATTGATTTTGGGGGATTTGGGGGAATGTATTTAGGGTCTGGGGGAAATTTGTTTTATGGGGGGTTGGTTCAGGGGGGGGGGGTGGGGATTTTTGGGGGTATTGAATTTAGGTGGAGTTATGAAGTGTTATGGACTTGGGTGGGGGTATTGGGGGGGGTTGGAAGTTCGTATGGAGTGGATTAAGGCATTTATGTGTCGCCGGATGATGGGGAGGGATGTGTATTTGTGGGTTGGGATGTGTTTTTGGATTTGATGTAGGGGTTATTAGTTGGGGGTTGGGGGATTATAATTGTGAAGTAGAGTTATTTTAGGGGTAGGGAAGGGATTGGGTGGGGGTTAAATTTGAGCTTTAGGTGGAAGTTGGTGAGAAGTTGGTAACAGTGAAAATAACATTAGGAATGTGTTACTACTGGTATTTGGTTTTGATTATGCTTTTTAGTATTATTTTAAGGTGGGGATTACGTATGTATGTTGGTGGGGATGAGGGTGAATGTAGTGTTGTTGGTATTTTTTATTAGAGGTTGGGGTTGTTAAGGTATTTTAAAAATTATGTTATATGAGGGAATTGTGGGTGATTAAAGTGATGGATAATTTTATTGTATGATTTAAAGGGATTTGAAGTTGTTTTGTTACATTAGTGGCGATTGTTGTTGGGTTTTGGGGATAAATCTTTTTTTTTAGTGAAGTGGTATATTGTTGTTGGTTGAGTATTGAATTATAAGAAGTGGTTTTTGGGTGGTTATATGTTTGTTGAGGGAATTGTTATAGAAGTGGGTCTAATTATGCAACCTATTTTTGGTAGTTGGTCTAAATGTTTAAGGTTTAACCCCCCCAGTTTTTAAACTAAAAAAGAACTATAATCAAAACAGATGTTCTCAGTTAAGATTCAATTTAGACAAACAGAAAGATCCAGAAATCGCGGGACTCTTTGAGGCAACTGTTGGAGGAAAATTCGCAGCTCTCCACTTTTTGGAGGATGATTATCAACTCAATCACAGAGAACATGAAAAACGTGCTCATTGAATCAGCAACAGAAAATACTTGGTAAAAGAAAGAAAATAAACAAACCATGGGTTACAGATGACATTCTGAAGTTATGTGATACACGGCGGGAAATGAAAAAGGTTAAGAAAGAGGTTCCTGAAGTAGCATGGCAATACAGTATGGTGAATAAAAATATTAGAAAGAAAATGAAACAGGCCAAAGAAAAATGGGTAGCTGATCAGTGTGAGTCCATTAATACGGGGCTAATAAAAGGTAACAGCAAGGCAGCATTTGACACATTAAGAAGACTATCAAAACCCCAACAGCCCAGGGTAACTGTCATAGAAGATAGCAATGGGGCTCTGCTCAATGAAAAAACAGCTGTAATGAGAAGGTGGACAGAATATTGTAAAGAATTATATAACTGTAAACTCGACACTGACTATGGCATATTAAACAACATTAAGTGCGAAAACAGGGAACTC
The DNA here is from genome assembly GCA_024509875.1 of Oreohelix idahoensis. Lineage (NCBI taxonomy): Eukaryota > Metazoa > Mollusca > Gastropoda > Stylommatophora > Oreohelicidae > Oreohelix > Oreohelix idahoensis. The sequence goes on from JAMPIV010016045.1 coordinate 1,998, forward strand.
AGAAATGCAGCAATATTACGGGAAGAAGTGGAAGAGGCTATATGTTCGCTGAAAGGAGGGAAGTCACCGGGTGTGGATAATATACCAGCAGAGCTCTTGAAATATGGAGGACCAGATATAGTAAAAATCATGACAACAATTTGCCAGAAGATACCAAAAAATGGCCAAAAGAGTGGACGCAGTCATTAGTAATACCGCTTCCAAAGAAAGGAAATCTAAAAATGTGCAAGAACTACAGAACCATTAGCCTTATTAGTCATCCAAGTAAAGTGATGTTAAGGATACTTTTGAACAGAATAAAACAGAAATCAGAAGAAATCTTGTCCGAGGAACAGGCTGGCTTTAGACCAAAAAGAAGTACCTCAGAACAAATCTTCAATATTAGATTACTGATCGAAAAACATCTCCAGCATCAACACGATTTATACCATAACTTCATCGATTTCACAAAAGCCTTCGATCGAGTCTGGCATGAAGGCTTATGGCAAATAATGAGAAAACTCAATTTTGATACCAACATCATAGATATCATTGAAGCACTATACAAGGACGCAAGCAGTGCTGTTTTTGCAAGCAATGACATTGGAGAACTTTTCAAAACAACTGTAGGAGTTCGCCAGGGATGTATCCTGTCCCCAGTGCTCTTTAATATATATCTAGAACATATTATGCAGGAGGCTCTTTATGATTATAAAACAACCATATCGATTGGAGGCCGACCTCTTTGCAACCTACGTTTTGCTGATGATATCGATCTGATAGCTGGATCAGAATCAGAACTTCAAGACTTTACCTCTAGACTGGAGAAAGTAACAAGAACATATGGGATGGAAATTAATATAGAAAAAAGCAAGATATTGGTGAATAGCCATAAGAAACATGTTCCGACCAACATTACGTTAAATGGGCAAACGTTAGAAGAAGTTAACACCTTTAAATATCTCGGGTCCACTATATGTAGTGATGGAAGATCAAGTAAAGAAATCAAGACAAGACTTGAGATGGCCTCAGCTGCCATGACAAGACCGAATGTGATCTGGAAAAGTAACATCAGTTTTCCTGTGAAGATCAAATTATACAAATCACTTGTATTATCTATTCTCTTATATGGGTGTGAGAGCTGGACACTCACTGCAGATACGGAGCGAAGGATTCAGGCTTTCGAGCATAAATGTTATAGAAGAATTTTGCGCATTTGCTATAAAGAGCACAAAACAAATGTCTGTGTTAGATGGAAGATCAAGTACAGAAATGCAGCCACCAAGAACCACTGAGATTGTCAGTAGTGAAATGTGACAAGCTTGCGAATGCTTCGACTGTAACTCGTCATGACTCCCTTTTGAAAACGATCCTCCAGGGAACAGTCAAAGGAAAACGGAGAAGAGGAAGGCAAAGAAAATCCTGGGCTGATAACATCAAAGAATGGGCAGGACACGGTTTTTCCACACTTGTACGCATTGCTGAGGACAGAGAGCAGTGGAGGACCCTGTCTGCTGATGCTTCCACCATGGCACCCCTACGACCCATGACGGGTTACGGGTTGAGATGATGATGATAACATGTTTCTTAATCGTGCCTGATACATGCGTCTAAGCTGGCGAGTCCTATTTAGGGACTTATGCAAGCAGATAGATAATGTTAGTTCTTTTCAGGACTTAGCATCTATCAACGCTGATCGGGTTAGCAGTCAACAGAGATGACTTTTTTTTAAATGGTAAATGCGCACTGATATAACCAAATAGGTTGAAAGGAACGCGCCTCGCCAGAAGAAGGCAAAAACCGAACCAAAACAAAATAATCTGGAATATCAATAGTGCTTGGAGTCCTGTCAAATGCCTTGCAGACTATCTTCATCACAAACTAAACCATAAAACGCTATCGATAACTGTTTTACGTTTCTTGTCATGGTCCGTGACTGGCCAATGTTTTAACTGCTCGACAGCCTGTTTTAACGTTTTGGGGGGAGAGAGAGAAGAGAGAAAGAAGAGAGACGCTAACGCAAAATAAGATAGTTTTACACGCTAGTCACAGTGAATATAGCTTCTGCTGTCTGACAAGATGACACAGATCAGTTGTGTCCAATGTGTATTAAAACTGCCTAGACCCTATACCGGATCTAAGACAGAAATGACTGGCAGTGTAAATATGGTGGGTGGTTCTTATGTTTATTCCAAATACACTGCAATGTCGTTTATTTCAATTATATTTATGTAATTACTGCAAGTGAACCAAGTTACATCTGGGCCAGCGTTGCCACTTCTAGGTGGATTCCCCTAGATTTAGGTGGTTTTTTTGTGTGTGATGTCTAGATGTCATTTTCCGTCATTGGTTGAAGAGCGCCAGCTAGATCAACTTTCGGTTTTTCGCCCGAAGTAGCCCTATAATAGCCTAAAAACCCGCCTAAAGTAGCCCAAGTCGTCAAAATATAGGTGTATCTAGGAATGTACCATCTAGGGTTTATTTTCAAAATTAAGGGTGGCAACACTGCATCAGGCTATTTAACGCACAGGAGCGTCCGACTGGCTGAGCGGTTTGAGCGCAGTCAGTTACTGGGTTTCGGGATCGAAACCTGGTAGCGTCATGCTCCTGTCTACCCAACTACAAATGGGTATCTGACTCTGCTCTTGAGTTAGGGAAAGCAAAATCAATCAGGAAAGGAAATGGTCACCGCACCTCATAACGCTGGACCTAGTATGGTAAAATCTCTAACACTCCACTACCCCGCCGCAGTTTCTGCTACCCCGCCGCAGTTTCTGCTATGCGACTATCATTACCTCTGTTTTTTTAATATTTAGCTTACCCTCTACCTCAACATACAATACCGCACATAATACGCGAACACATAACGTAAAGCAGGGATACGTGCAATTTCATTTGCGAACGCGAATGTGTGTTTCGTGAACAAAAAGGGCAGCAAAGAAGAGGTGACAAGGAGGTAGAAGCCTCCGGGCAAACGCGCCAAAATCGTAAAGTTCACAAATTCAAACACAAGACTCACAGGCCTAACTGTGCTAGCTTGTCAATCTTTTCTCCCCGAAAGTTCTAGAAGCAGACAACTCCTGGGAATTTGATACTTCTGGAAAGCGGGCTGCAACAGTGACTGAAGTACTGGGAGGGGGGAGGTGGAAATCACAGAAAACTGGCGCAAGGTGAAGAGGAAGAACGGAGTTGGCGATGACTTCAGATTTGAAATGAGCGGAATGAAAGAAGAAAAATATTTTTTTTTAAAGAGGAAGGGGGTGTTGTTGTTCGCATGGATCGATGGAGATGGGAAAGATTTCAGATGATATTTGTGATTTTTTTTTTTCAATACCAACAGTAAAAAACATAAGGAAAACGTGGCTAGAAGTTGCAAATATTTCTTCGATGGAAGTGACTAAAATAGCGTTTATGGTAACGGCCAATGGTCACCCTACAGTTTAAAAAAAAAAAAAGAGCAGAAGTGCCGATCCAACAATAAAATGGGGAAATTTAAAAAAAAAAAAAAAAGCAGACTGAAAAATAAATTTATGTTAAATATTATTACAGCCAAATAAGAATACAGACATGTAAGCTAAATACAGTACCACGTGCAAACATTCATTCACACGTTAAATCCTTGCAGGCCTACTTATTAAAACTTTAATAAATCAGGTTTGGTAAGTTATAAAAATATAATAAAACTCTGATCAGCCGTTTCGTGTCCATCTCTTTATGTTACCTTCACATATATAGGTTAGCTACCTTCCATGGCAATTATCGATTTTCTGTAACTTAAGAAATAGCTGCACGAACTGTCAACTATAAGAAATGAGTAATCCGGAAGCCCCAATGAAAGTGTGTCCCCCACTGGCAGTGGTTAGTGCGCTTGCCTCTCACGGTCATGTTACCAGGTTCGAGGACTGAAACTTGGTAGTATCATGCTCAAGTCTACCCAGTTGTACATGGGTACCTCTGCGCGAATTGAGGAGGGCAAAAGTAGTGTGGAAGGAAACTGGTTAACCTACCTCGTAAAGCTGGGCTGTGTATACGGAAATCTGTAACAGTTCACTCCCCTATGACAGTATCTGATACGGACCTACCTCAGTGAAATTGAATGCTCATAATATTTTGCCGTAATGTTTTTTTTTTAAGAATACCTCGTAAAGGACAACAAAAACACATTTGTTACGAATTTTTTTTCCAGCCACTTGCTAAATTAAAGTCAGTTTGTCTGTGTTGCACAATGTTTGATCAATGCATATTTTCTGACAGACTGTGCATAAACATCTACACTTACCAGAAGCTAAAGAACTATTTTTTTTAATAGTATTTTACTTCATATTTGTAAATTTTAACTCTTGTGTGCCTTAATTATTGATAAATATGATTAGACAGAAAATTGTATCATTTAATTTTTCAGTTTAAACATAACCAGTCTTCTTTTTTTGTGTTTGCTCCTTATATAATCCTGCACCAAGCATTCATGTACTCTTGTAGAACAGGTTTCTGTAGCAATTTCTTCTATGTGATGAGGCTGCCCGTAGGTTTGGGGGGGGGGGGGGGGGGGGGGGGGGGGAGGAGGAGAACTGAAAATGTTGGGTCCATATGCTTATGTAAATATTGTCTTCTTCCATGTCTTAAAAAAATTGCAATTTTAATTGTATGTGGTACAGCACTCTGTAAATATATAATTGTTCATTATTTTATAACCGGTAGTTTCCTCATCTCATCTTTCATGCAAAGAGTGACCTCCATAGATGTTTTTAAAAACATCACCTTTGAAATAGTACAGGGGTACAGTATCTTGAAAGTTCATAATGTTTCATTATTTCAATAGTTTGTTTAATTTAAACAAAATTCATGTCTCAGATATAAGGGTCTTATATATTTGGACATGCTGGGTTGAACAGGACGCGCCTCACCAAAACGAGCAAAACTTTATTTAAAAAAAAAGAATAAAAATAAGTGTCATTTATAAAGTAATTGTGTTCACATTTAGAGAGTATCATTAAAGACTTTTTTAAAAAAAATTTAACCCAGAGGCTGGGAAAATAAAAGAAAAACATATTTGACTGTTAATTATGTCACAGCCGATACACGATGAGGTTGGCAATTCATTTTACATGATGACGTTGGCTATTCATTTTACACGATGAGGTTGGCAATTCATTTTACACGATGAGGTTGGCAATTCATTTTACACGATGAGGTTGGCTATTCATTTTACACGATGAGGTTGGCAATTCATTTTACACGATGAGGTTGGCAATTCATTTTACATGATGACGTTGGCTATTCATTTTACATGATGAGGTTGGCAATTCATTTTACACGATGAGGTTGGCAATTCATTTTACATGATGACGTTGGCTATTCATTTTACACGATGAGGTTGGCAATTCATTTTACACGATGAGGTTGGCAATTCATTTTACACGATGAGGTTGGCAATTCATTTTACACGATGAGGTTGGCAATTCATTTTACACGATGAGGTTGGCAATTCATTTTACATGATGACGTTGGCTATTCATTTTACACGATGAGGTTGGCTATTCATTTTACGTGATGAGGTTGGCAATTCATTTTACACGATGAGGTTGGCTATTCATTTTTACACGATGAGGTTGGCAATTCATTTTTACACGATGAGGTTGGCAATTCATTTTACACGTTGAGGTTGGCAATTCATTTTACACAATGAGGTTGGCAATTCATTTGACACGATGAGGTTGCCAGTCCTATGAACAACCTCATGTTAGCCACCTCTTACAGCATGCCTGAATGAGCAGTAACCCTATTCTTCCTTTGTCTCCTCCGAGACCACTTGAACTACACAACAGGATGTATGTGCACACACACACACACTTACTTTCTTATTCACCCCTTAAAAAGCATGAAGCCACCATGCAACTGCCCCCTTTTGAGAAGCCTAGGCTAAAGCACGCATGTGCTCTTACAGTGGTGGATTGTGCTACAAACTGTTTTACATGACAAAGTTTGCTAGCCCCAAGCACAACTCTCCTCAAGTTACTTTTTACAACATGCTTGGTATGGAGCAATTTCCTATTCTCTGCTCTCAAGCGTTGCGCCTGGAGTCCACATGTGATATTCAAGATATACAGATTAAAATTTCAAAGCCACAAAACATGGGTAAATGTATTTTTCCCTCCATACAGAAGCTAAGCAATAAACTTACCCTGAGCACTTCGTCTACGCGTAGTCTCTCTAAAATCATAAAATGGAGAAACACAAGATTCCGAGGACGGGCTTAGATTGGGGCTCAAGTTAATAAGAGGTGGACTATGGGTGCTGATAAGGTTGTCGTTGCTGTCAAGGTTTAGAGCAGCTGCAGCAGCAGATGCTGCAATGTGTTCTGCTGTATTGGAAAGATACAGATCATCTGGTCCTGGAACCAGGTTCAAATCCTCAGAGTAGCATGGCAGGAAATGGTGGTGGTGGTGGTGACTAGAGTGATGATGATGATACTGCACAAATGGCGTGTCCTGTGATGACTCTACTGGCATAATCCACACACCCTGTGATTGGTCTAATCTGGAGTAGAGAAAAATTTGCAGCAATTGTACTAATTTTTTCCTCACCAAAAAAAAAAAAAAAAAAAGAAACGAAAAATACTTCTTGTACCATGCCTGGTGGCAGAGGTGATAATGCCTCTCCACAACTTCAGGTCCCCAGTGATATTTAATCACATCTGTTGTTGACGTCTTTCCATGCCACAATGTCAATCTGTCCAGCATATTCTCTCATTGTTGTCCTCTATTTTTTTTTTTTCAATCTCCTATTGTGACAATATATAGCATTCAGCTTCCTTCTCATAACATGTTCGATTCATGGTCATACAAAGGACCATAGGATGGGATTGCCCCTTGCTTCCATCAGTTTGTGTTCAGAGTCTCTTGACAGAATAATAAGTATAACCCACAAAGCAGTGGAGATGGGACAGTTTAAATCACCTCCATCTCATATGGCTGTCTCATTATGAAGTTTTAGGTGTTTTATACACACATATGCCCCTCACAACTATCTCATCTTGCTCTTAGTGACAACCACCTGTTTTGATCCATGGATGTCTATTCAATATTCACTGCTATCCTCCATATATAGGGGCCATTAAATGCATGGAGGCCGCCCCTCCATCATGCAAAGGCACAACAGGCCAATCACCTGTTTGCTTTAAATCATGATTACGCGAAATACAAGAGAGAAAACCAGACTGATTCTAAAGGCGACGAACTGGAACGGACTACGACTTATGGAACTTGGAACACTAGAAGTATAAATGGGAAAGAAGAGGAGCTGATGGAAGAGATGAGGAAAGCAAAACTAGAAATCCTGGCTATAACGGAAATGAAGAAAATGGGACAAGGAGTCATGGATCTCGATGGCGACATGCTGCTCTACAGTGGTGTACACACATCTGAAAGAGCTAAAGGGGGTGTGGGTTGCACTGTGGCAAAAAACCAAAAAGATCAACCTGTCAGTCTTCTTCTTCTTCTTTGATCCTTAGCCGCCGACCGTCAAAGCAGTCAGTGGCCATCACGCCTAATGATTCTCACTGCTCTTCGTACAGTGCCCCAACTCTGGTTCATACTTTGCCCAGCCTCCACAGTCCTACCATAGTCAACCTTGTCAGTCTTCTTCTTCTTCTTTGATCCTTAGCCGACGACCGTCAAAGCAGTCAGTGGCCATCACGCCTAGTGGCGTCTTGTAGGGCAACAACAAATTGATTCCACTTTGCTCTTCGTACAGTGCCCCAACTCTGGTTCATTCTTTGCATCTCAGCCTCCACAGTCCTCCACTAGGTTGTTTTTGGTCGGCCTCTCTTTCGTTTTCCTTCAGGGGTCCAAAGCATAGCTGTTCTTGTGATGGCATCGGGGTCTCTTCTGAGGACATGGTCAAACCAGCTCCAGCATCTGCCAGCTATGATGGTGTGCATGTCCTCTTGCTTGCTCCGAGTAAGCAGATCTTTGTTAGTGACGGTATTTGGCCAATCGGTGAATTTTTCTTAGGCATGTTGTGCGAAAAGAGGACAATTTCGACATTTCCTTCTCTGTAACTCTCCAGTATTCCGCACCATAGAGAAGCACAGAAAGCACACAGCTCTGATATAATCTTAATTTTGTGCTTGTGCTGTATTGAGAGGACTTCCAGATGTTGTTTAGGCTAAAAAAGGCTGTTCTTGCCATATTCATTCTGATGTTGATGTCTTTGCCTGCACCGACGTCTGGTGTTACTATGCATCCTAGGTATGTGAAGGTGTCTGTCTGTACCAGTTGCTGATTCCTTACTGATATGGGCTCAGGGTTGCTCACATTGAGCGTCATGACCTGACTTCTTTAAATTGATGTTCAAGCCCACCTGCTGGCTAAACTTATTAAGTCTATCCGTTTTTTCCTGAATGTGTTGACGTGAATGTGCTAGTAGTGGAATGTCATCTTTAAAATTTGTCATAGTGTACAGGCCAAATGAGGATGAGAGAGAGCAGAGGTAGGTCAAGGAGGAATTCTTTGAGCTGCTTCAAAGGACAGTGGATGACTGACTACATGAAATTATCATGCTCGCAGGTTTCAATGCCAGAGTTGGAAATGACCATGCTAGATGGGGTGGAGTTATCAGAAGATATGGAGAAGATACTCTCAATGACAATGGAAAGCGACTCCTTAGGTTATGAGGTGAGCAGAATCTTCTTCTTCTTCGTTCGTCCTGAAAAGGACGGTGGTTGCGTTGTGTCTGTTTGCGCCTAAGCTGTGATATCTGCACCTTTCGGTCGACACATCCGACTTCTGCACGACATTTTTTAAGGACCGGGTTTGCCTTCCCATTTCGATCCATGCTCGCTCAGCCAGCCTGCACTGCTGCAGACTGTTTCCAGGACCACCACGTGGAGGTGGAGCACGGTCTTGACCAGCTCTAGTTCGCTGGTCCTGACGCAGGCAGTCAAGCTATGAGTCGCTGACTGCATTCACTATTGCTGCACCTTGGGGTCCCAAGCAGAATCTGATCATTACAAACACAAAGTTCCCCCATAAGCGTATACATGCATACTCTAGATGTGAACCAACAAGGAATGAGAAGTCAGTGATTGACTAAGCCATAGTTAGGAGGAGCTCATTCAAGTATGTTCGGGATGCTAGAGTCTGGAGGGGGCCAGAGATTGGAAGTGATCACTACCTGCTAACAATCAAAAGAACAACTGAAAGAGTTGCTCAACCTAGGAACTGCCCAACATCACGCAAGAAAATAAGTAAACGAACAGGAGAAATGAGCATTAAGACCTACAAGCTGAGAGAGCCAGAAATTAAGACCAGATATCAGGGGCTTATTGCTACGGCGGTGAGAAACACAGAAGAACAACCTGATGACTTGGAAACCCTCTGGCTTAAATTCAAGGACATCATAAAGACAGCTGCTGCAGAAACAGAGGAAGTCAAAGAGAAAAAAAGAGATAAGAAAATGGCATGGAAACAATACTTAGGAGCTAAAAACACAGCAGGACAAATAGAGAAATATAGAGAATATGTGATACTCAGAACAGAAGCAAAGAATAAGGTGCTAGCAGCAAAACAGAAGTCCTGGGAAGAATTTGGAGAAAAGCTAGAAAAAGATGCGCAAGAAAACCAGAAGTTGTTCTATAAGACACCTAAAGAACATGAGGAAGGAAAAAAAATGCCCTCTTAAATTATAAAGGACAAGCAAGGCAAATTGCTTACCGCCCAGAAGGAAGTAATGGAAAGATGGAAAGAATATTTATCAGAACTTCTTGATGATGAGCAAGGTCAAGCATCAGAAATGATAACCACTAGCAAAGAAGAGAAAACCAATGGTGGTGAAGATGACATAAAGATGGAAAAACTGAAGGCAGCACTGGAGAAAATCAAGATGGGCAAAGCAGCAGGGCATGATGGTATAACACCAGAAATGGTTAAGTATGTGGGAGCAGCAGGCGACCTATTACTCTTAAGGGTCCTACAGGCAGCATGGTGCAACAAGACCATACCAAAGGATTGGGAGGTTGCCATCATAACACCGATTTTCAAAAAGGTGACAATCGACAATGTGGAAACCATAGAGGCATATCCCTTCTTAGTGTCCCTGGTAAAATCTACACTAGAATCCTAGAACAGAAACTCAGACGCCTAGCTGAGCCAAAAATGGATGAGGTCCAGTGTGGATTCTGAGCAAACCGAAGTACTCAAGACCTAATCTTCACACTCAGACAGCTGAGTGAAAAGGCCCTTGAGTATAAGAGTGAGATCCATCTTTGTTTCATAGATCTGGAAAAGGCGTTTGACAGGGTTCCCTGGAGTTGGCATTGTTTGGCAAGGAAGAACATTCCAGCACCTCTGATTAATGCTATACAGAGCTTCTACAAGTCTTGCAGAAATTATGTGAGGACAGCAAACCATAAGTCAGAAGAGTTCAGGACCACCACTGGTGTAAGATAAGGTGATATCCTGTCACATATCTTTTCATACTCCTCATGGATGATATCATCAAGGCATGTAAGGAGAGAACAAGAAAGCATTCAGTGGGGTACTGGAAAATGAGACAGGTCTGTATTTCAGAGCTGGCATTTGCTGATGATGTTGCCCTGACTGCTAAATCAGAGGCACATCTCCAATCCAACCTGCAAGTCTGGGAGGAAGAGCTGGAGAAGAGAGGGATGGCCATAAGCAGCTCTAAAACAAAATCCATGGTGATATCAAGAGAAGAAAGAAGGCATCAGATTAAGCTGGGAGAACAGGTCCTGGAGCAGGTCGACCATTTAAATACCTCGGAGCTGTTATAGACCGGAAGGGAGGCATCAAAGACGAGTTGGCCACTCGAAAAGCAGCAGCTGGGAGACTTTTTCAGGCCATAAATCGAGGATTCCTCAGCAAGAGAGAGGTTGGTAAGAAAACGAAGATGGCTGTATACCGCTCCACCTATGCCCCAGTCTTGACAAATGGATGTGAGTCATGGGCAATGACTACAACCCACAAAAGCCAGATCCAAACCTCAGAAATGAGGTATCTGAGGAAGGTGGTTGAAGTAACAAGAAGAGACATGGTACGCAACCAGACGATACGTCAAGGCCTAAAATCCCACCCCCTGCAGACCCAAGTAGAACAGTCCCAACTAAGATAGTTTGGCCATGTCTGCAGAATGGAAGAAGATCAGCTACCACGACAAGCATGGGAAACTAAGAGCCAGGGATCCAGACCTCCAGAACGACCCAGAGTCTGCTTTGAGGACAACATTAGACAATCGTTGAAGGACCAAGGACTAGAATGGAACCAGGCCAGGAGGAAAACAGCCGATAGGATAGTCTGGCGCTCTCTTTTCCAAACCTCTACACCTCACGGTAGAAGGGGAACGACAATGTAAGTAAGGAAGATGCTGTCATTGTATTGCAGGCATTGGCCTACTGAGGAAACTAGCTATTAGCATTACAGGTCTGTCCTTGTTCTGAGTCCCCAGCATAAAAGAACTAGAGGGACATTGAACAACACATGGAAAAGGGCATTGGGGACAGACTTAACAGGGATTTAAAAAAAAAGGCATGGACAGATCTGAAACAGATAGCACAGGACAGGAAGGCATGAATTAGCTAGTCTATGCTCCACAGGGAACTGAAGGGTGCTGATAATGACTGAGCTTTATTCTTGTTGCCAACACCAGTTTTGCTTTGACTTCAGCTACTTCTCGTCCAGCTTTGTATGTCCTGATATCAGATATTTTGAAGAATATACTATGAACTTTTGTTGACTGAAATGAAGAATAGTGGTACCTTTGTCTGATTTTGCTCAAATGTCTATTAATCCAGCAGCCGATTAAGTCACCCAAGTCGTTAGGACTGGATTATTAAAATTTACCAAACCCTTATTACTGCGTAATAAGAATTTGGAGTCGCAGTAATAAGGGGTAAGGGTTTGATAGCCGGCTGCTTCAATGTGGGTGACTTAAATGTCCACCAGATTGATAGACATTTGGCAAAATCAGACAAGAGTCCCACTTCATCCACTTTTGTCTTGCCTGATACTATATGTTTTGAGGCATAGTGCCTATTGTTAACTGTTGTCCTGCTATCATAACACATATCACCAGTAGTGTTGACCACTTTGCTCCATTCGATATTCTGTTCATGCTTTTAACACAGGCATCAGAACCATATCAAACTTTGAATTCACACATAGTTTCCCATCAATGTTTTTGATATTACATCCTAATTTTAAAATGAAGTAGTAGAGTGAAATACTGAATGCCTCTGGTTTCAATGCCCCTTTTTCATTTAATATTCTTCGTTAAAATAATGACATTCTATGTTCTTGGTATTTTGTGGAAGGACAAAGTGACAAATGTCAAGGTGATGTCACGTGCTGGCCTTCAAAACATGAATAGGTAGGCTGATTATGCTGGCTTGGCCATGTCCGCAGCATGGAAGCTGGTTGCATCCCCAAAGATATTTTCTAACAACAACTGGTAAATGGCACAAGAACCGCCGGGCGACCACATCTGAGGTTCAAAGTTGTGAGCAAGAGAGACATGAAGGCATTGGACATAAATTCAGCAACCTGGGAGGATGAAGATGCCGATTGAACTAAGTAGAGATGCTCCCCCTCAGACTTGGCGAAAAGAAGCTTTCACAACAAGCAGAAGTGAAAAGAACACCAGACCAAAAAAGCAGCTGAGGGCTATCGCATCATCCCCATAGTCAGTTATGAATGAGGAGGCTACTGAGTCTGAACTGATGTTTCAAATAAAATTATAATGCAATGAATGAATAATGTACAGTGTAGAAAGGATATTTATTTTAACCACTCTGTCGGTTGAAATGAAGAACAGTGGACCGTCTGGTCAATACGGCCTTAAAAAAAGAATTCAGAGACTGAGTAAAAAGGTATTATGGTTAGGTTTAGATAATATAAATCTAACCCTAAACCCTAATGACTTACTGGTGACTTACTAGGATGACATCGAAGAACATGGCACAATGTTCTTAGTTTCAACCCACTTTGTCATCATAACAGGCCTAACTTGTCATATCTAAATGTGTTCCTATCAACAAAATTGTAATTATCAGGTTAAAAAAAAATAAGTAGGTTACTACTTAGCAATAACAACAAAAATGGATCGAAAACGATTTACTGACTGTTTGAATAGCCTAACTATAATTTCTCATAACGTTTTATTTTTTTTAAATATTCTGTCCAACCTAAGATGTGACAATATTATAATGTCTAGGCTATAATTTTACAGTTATACCCTGTAAGGCCTATATTAATAATACAATAACGACCTAATAGCCTACATTTAACAGTTATATATGGGCATAATTTACCTAGGTTGTTAGCTGTCATACGGGCTAATTAATTTGACATATAGGGCCTAAAAGTATTTACATATATATATATATATATATATATATATATATATATATATATATATATATATATATATATATAAGTGTGTATAGCATTGCCACACCTAGCTATTTTTTCACCACGCTGGTTTAACAGCAGACTTTAGACTTAAAATGGTTTACCACCCAAGACAGAACATACAAGAAAATCCGTGTCGCCTGATGTTCGAAATCATCCAACACTTGAACAATCTGAACATGCCTGGTGCAGCTCTGCCTAGCTTACTTTAACTCACTCCGTGTTTCTCGGTTATTACAAAATCGCGACCATAACTGCAACTTTAATAATTCATCCAAACTAGAACTAACGGTATCTCTAACAGAATAAGTCCGATGAAACACAGCTAAGGCCTACCACGACAATTGCGATGGAAACGAAACGGCGCATGCAGTGTAGGCTGTGCCCTGCTAGCCTAGTCTAAATGCCTTTCCTATTGGCCCGCGTGCTACAACTACGCAGGCCTACCAGAGTACACTTACTTTTCACAGGCTTGCTTGGAGTGACAATCCCATGAAGCAAGCGAAGACAGAAAGCACTAAAATGTATCCTTCTGCGTTAAAAAAGAGCAAATGCAGTATAGTTTACTTCACGACATTAGCACAAATGAATAAATCTATTGCATTGATATAGAACAGTTTTCATCGGCAGCTATGTCGAAACTCCAACCACATCTGCCCATTTTCTCGGTTGGGAAGGGAAGGGCGACAACTCTATCGGAGCAGTATGATTTTTTTTTTTTTGGTCGGTGTTTGCCTGCTTCTGGCGAGGCGCGTTTCTTTCAACCTAGGTGGTTATATCAGAGCGCATTTACCATCCAAAAAACAAGTCAACTCTGTTGACTGCTAACCCGATCAGAGTTGACAGATACTAGGTTCTGAAAAAGACCAACATTATCTATCCGCTAGCATAAAGCCCTAAATAAGGGCCAACGCCCGAGCTGATGCTTTGGTTTATAGCAGTATGATTTTTTTTTTATATAAAGTTTTGGCGAGGCGCGTCCCGTTCAACCTAGTCGGTTATATTAGGGCGCATGTCCAAATATAAAAGATCCTTAGGTCTGAGGTTTCTATTGCAGTGATAGCAGTATGATCAGATCAAGCGCCCTTTTTATGTGGAAGGTTAACTGCATGCAGTTGTGAGTCTGCATGGTTTTGCTGTTACGATACACTCCGAATTACTACATTGTCGCTGTGACATTTCTTCAAGTTTTGTTTACACGTAATTTTGTCGTCTTCTTGCCGGTTTGTTGTCATTCATGTTTTTTAAATCATGATCAAGTTTTCCCTAATTTCGTAAGGTCAATCTTCAGTATTTCCGCAATTTTAGTTATTTCCCTCTACAGCATTTGGAAAGCATAATGTATTAATAACACTGACAAACAACATTTTTCTTTCTTATATAAGAATAAGTGTTCTTAGGTCAGTTTCTTGCGCTGATTTCAAATCTGAAATCCGTTTATCTCTATCACGTCGGGTTCTTAAGATATTTGTGAATAAATATATTTTTGGGAAACCGTTATTTCCTCCATTTCATTTTTACTATATAACTTATTAAAAATTAATAAAATGCAAAATAATTCTACTTTTTATACTGCTAAAAGATGCATGACATATGTTACGCTATTTTTCAAATAGTTACTGTATTTTGAAATAATTCTGAGCGAAATATGGCTTCTAGAAGTTGTAGAATCGGTATCGAAACCAGTGCCTCATGATCCAATCACGTGTCCGATCCCAGTTCCACCATAACAATATCCGTTGGACGTGAATGAACCATCAGAAAGTGATAGTTTACCTGCTTTAGAAACTAATTCTGACTCGGATTATATACCGGTGAATGATGGTGTTCACTTAATTAACCATTCAGAACTTTCAGATCTAATACGTGATCTCGCTCTTACCAAAGGACAAGCGGAATTACTCGGTTCGCGACTCAAAGAATGGAATCTTTTAGCGCCCAATACTCCGATATCTAAATTTCGTCATAGACACAGAGAACTTGTTCAATACTTTGAGATGGATGATGGCATTTGCTATTGCAAAGATGTAAACGGTCTAATGGTGCACCTCGGTCGTGAGCACATAGTCAACGAATGGCGACTTTTCATCGATTCTTCCAAGACTAGTCTAAAAGCCGTGTTATTGCATAACGGAAATTTATTTTCATCAATTCCAGTCGCCTACTCTGTTCATATGAAAGAAACTTATGACAATATGGCTATACTTTTGGCAAAAATAAAGTACAATGACTACCAATGGCGGATTTGTGGAGACCTAAAGGTCATTGCAATTCTCACGGGCATGCAGACTGGGTATACTAAATTTTGTTGCTTCCTATGTGAATGGGACAGCCGCAACAGACAGGAACATTATGCAAGAAAGGTGTGGCCAATCAGGGATCGTATGCAGCTCTGGCATAAAAATGTAATACATGAGCCATTAGTTAACAAAGACGGCATCATTTTACCACCGTTACATATAAAGTTGGGGCTCATGAAGAATTTCGTAAAAGCGTTAGATAAAACGAGCAAAGCTTTCACTTATCTTCGAGAAAAGTTTCCGCAAGTTAGCGATGCAAAGATAAAGGAAGGTATCTTTGTAGGACCTCAGATTAGGAAAGTTATTGCAGACAAACAATTCGAGAACTTGTTACATGGTAGTGAACTTCGCGCATGGATGGCATTCAAATCGATCGTCGATAACTTTCTGTGAAATCACACATCTGTCGACTATGTGCATATTGTTAAGCAGTGCATAGATGCATACAGAATTATGGGCTGTAACATGTCCCTCAAAATCCATTTGCTTGATTCGCATCTTGACTTTTTCCCTGACAAACTTGGCGAAGTCAGCGATGAACATGGAGAACGATTCCATCAAGATATCGCCGTAATGGAATCACGCTATCAAGTACGGTGGAGTGTGACCATGCTTGCTGATTATTGTTGCATGCTTCATCGCGATGTACCACATGCCATTCACCGACGAAAGTCGACTGCAAAGAAATTCAAGCCTACATAACTGTTACACTTCTTGTATGAATGATGTTATAATACTTTATGCCTTGTTAAAAAACTTCAATTGCGTATTTCTAGAGATCCCGACCTGATAGAGAAAAACGGTTTGCAGATTTAAAAACAGCGCATTAAAATTGACCAGAAAAACATAGAAATGTTAGAGAAAGAAAAAAAAAGTTTTTTTTTGTTAGTCAGTGTAATCCTATCACTTTCCCATATCGGAGTTATTCATATTCATATATACTTTGATTTACATAGTCTTTATTTATTTTTTTTTCAAATTGATGAAAAAAAAATCCCGTTCAACCTCTGATGGGTTATAATTAGGATATATATTGTTTTCAATTCCAAATCATCATCATAACCCTCCACTCCCAAAGGAGCATAGGCCTTCAACAAACACATGCCAAGTCCTCTTGTCACGTGCCATCATCTAAAGTCCTTTCCACGTTCTCCTTATCATTTTCATCTCTGTTTCCAGCTCTATTCTCCATGTGCTTCTTGGTCTACCTCTGCCTCTCTTGCCCTGGGGGTTCCAGAACAAAGACTGCCTTGTAATGCTATCAACAGGTTTCTTCAGTGTGTGTCCTATCCATCGCCATCGTCTTCTTCTCATCTCTTGTTCCACTGGCACTTGTCTATAGTTCTTGTCGTCAGTTCCACGTTGGTAACCTTGTCATACCATTTTAATCCCTCTATAATTCCAAATAACATGAACTAATTAACTTAATTGGAATGAACTAATTCCAAATAACATTACATATTGTCGAGGTGTTTCTTCAAGTGCAGTCTTGCTATCAAATTTGGCAACTGTCTAAGGCACTTGGACAGGATGCTCACAATACATGGGAGACCTTTTTTTTTTAAAAATTCATTATGACAAATATCCCGTTCAACCTATGATGCTTTACAGTTAGGACAATAGTAGATATAATTTCGGGTAATGTTTAATTGCCAGTATTTGCTTTTGGCATTATTCCTCCACTCTAATTATTATAAGTAGAGTAAATGAAAATTTCCAAATGGTGGACCTGTGCTTTTTTTTCCCTTTGACCTAAAATGAGAGGGCCTTCACACTTGTTATGGTGAAAAAGGGGAGGGTTGTTATATATATATATATATATATATATATATATATATATATATATATATATATATATATATATATATATATATATATATATATAGAGAGAGAGAGAGAGAGAGAGAGAGAGAGAGAGAGAGTGTGTGTGTGTGTGTGTGTGTGTGTGTGTGTCCTCGATTTACAGACTAGATTTGGCGATCCTTTAAATGCAAGCCAAGCTGGAGAAACTGGAGCTCATGACTTCAACTCACCACGTTTCGGAATGGCAGAAAAGCCACAGGAAAAGCCTAGATCTACAGTGTAGAAAACACCAAGGAGTCTCCAACTTGATATTGGCTGCTAAAGAACGAGAAGCTCAGCAGCCCTAGTTAAACAACAACAATCCTTACGGTTCATATAGTAGTATATGCCCGCCAAGAAATTGAAGACCGTATCCTGATAAGCGACCGAAGATGCGACATATATTTCGACCTCCTATTGAAGAAGACGTGAGCACCTTAGTAACAGGTAGAAACACTGCCCCGGGTCCTGATGGTGTACAGTATAACACATAAAACAGCTCGATGACACGGGCATTAAGAATATGGTGAGTGATTTCAACACCCGCACACTGAATACTGAGGTGCCAGAAGATCGGCTACATAGTTACCTACGGCCACTTCCAAAACATGGTAAAGACCACACACTTCTAAGCAGCTATAGAATTATCACAATGCAGAATGTTTACTAGAAAAGATGGTAGCGCAGAAAATAATGAATCACCTGGAAAATGCACATATCCTACCTGATACTCTCGGAAGCTATAGGCCCATGAAAGTAATATGGGGTAACGCTGGAACTTTTGCTTATGATATATACGAGGGGTTCCAGGGTAAACGAGAAACAGTTGCTGTAGTAATTGACCAAGAGGATGCTCATAACAGTGTAAACTGTGAAATTTTAATGTAATGGTATGCGTTGTTAATCCTTGGCTAACAAGATGGATAGCAGCTGCCTTAACAGAGAGATCAATGGCATTTCGCTTAGGAACATGAACATCAGACCCAATGCGTATTTGCCCGGGACTACCCCAGGGCTCTCCACTATCACCGGTGTTGTTTAATATCTATACAGCAAAATAGCCACCATTCAACCAACTGGATTGGGATGAACATTGACTTTTACTGATGCCATACTCATTTACAGAACTGGCTCTGACCGACAGGAAATGGTTAATAGCATACATTTGACACTACAGGAGGTGTTTGAATGGTGCGAGGAAACTGGCTCCAAAATCAATCCCAATGAGGCCTGCGTGGTGTGGTGCTCTTTAAATAACTTACTTACTTACTTAGTCGTTCCCCTTCTACCGTGAGGTGTAGAGGTTTGGAAGAGAGCGCGCCAGACTATCCTATCGGCTGTCTTCCTCCTGGCCTGGTTCCATTCTAGTCCTCGGTCCTTCAAAGATTGTCTAATGTTGTCCTCCCAGCGGACTCTGGGTCGTCCTCGGGGTCTGGATCCTTGGCTCTTAGTTTCCCATGCTTGTCGTGGTATCCGATCTTCTCCCATTCTGCAGACATGGCCAAACCATCTTAATTGGAACTGTTCTACTTGGGTCTGCAGGGGGTAGGATTTAAGGCCTTGACATATCGTCTGGTTGCGTACCATGTCTCTTCTTGTTACTTCAACCACCTTCCTCAGATACCTCATTTCTGAGGTTTGGATCTGGCTTTTATGGGTTGTAGTCATTGCCCATGACTCGCATCCATATGTCAAGACTGGGACATAGGTGGAGCGGTATACGGCCATCTTCGTTTTCTTACCAACCTCTCTCTTGCTGAGGAATCCTCGATTTATGGCCTGAAAAAGTCTCCCAGCTGCTGCTTTTCGAGTTGCCAACTCTTCTTTGATGCCTCCCTTTCGGTCTATAATAGCTCCGAGGTATTTAAAGTGGTCGACCTGCTCCAGGACCTGTTCTCCCAGCTTAATCTGATGTCTTCTTTCTTCTCGTGATATCACCATGGATTTTGTTTTAGAGCTGCTTATGACCATCCCTCTCTTCTCCAGCTCTTCCTTCCAGACTTGCAGGTTGGATTGGAGATGTGCCTCTGATTTAGCAATCAGGGCAACATCATCAGCAAATGCCAGCTCCGAAATATAGACCTGTCTCATCTTCCAGTACCCCACTGAATACTTTCTTCTTCTCTCCTTACATGCCTTGATAACATCGTCCATAAGGAGTATGAAGAGGTAAGGTGATAGGATATCACCTTGTCTTACACCAGTGGTGGTCCTGAACTCTTCTGACTTATGGTTTGCTGTCCTCACATAATTTCTGCAAGACTTGTAGAAGCTCTGTATAGCATGAATCAGAGGTGCTGGAATATTCTTCCTTGCCAAACAGTCCCAAAGTTTGCTCCAGGGGACCCTGTCAAACGCCTTTTCCAGATCTATGAAACAAAGATGGATCTCACTCTTATACTCAAGGGCCTTTTCACTCAGCTGTCTGAGTGTGAAGATTAGGTCTTGAGTACTTCGGTTTGCTCGGAATCCGCACTGGACCTCATCCAATTGTGGCTCAGCTAGGCGTCGGAGTCTCTGCTCTAGGATTCTAGAGTAGATTTTACCATGGACACTAAGAAGGGATATGCCTCTATGGTTTCCACACTGTCGATTGTCATCCTTTTTGAAAATTGGTGTTATGATGGCAATCTCCCAATCCTTTGGTATGGTCTTGTTGTACCACGCTGCCTGTAAAACCCTGAAGAGTAATAGGTCGCCTGATGCTCCCATGAACTTAACCATTTCTGGTGTTATACCATCATGCCCTGCTGCTTTGCCCATCTTGATTTTCTCCAGTGCTGCCTTCAGTTCTTCCATCTTTATTCTCTTCTGTGCTAGTGTTTATCATTTCTGATGCTTCACCATGCTCACCATCCAGGAGTTCTCTTTAAACAACTCCATGGTGAAAACAAACTTTCCAGATATTACTTTCAACGGACAGAAAATTAAAAGGCAAGAAAAGCTGAAATACCTTGGAGTTTCATTTGATCGTGGGCTTTCGTTTAAGCACCATGTTGATCACATAATACAGAAAGGCAGGAGAGATCTGGCAGCCCTGAAAATAATGGCCACAGTGCATCTTGAGCAAAGAGTACCATTTCTTCTTTATCTTCAGCTAGTCATATCGGTGATTGAGTATCGGCTGGGAATACTCAAGCTGTCAGTAACACAATGTGAACGACTAGGACGCATTCAAAATGAAAGGATGCGTTTAGTCTTGGGCAGTACTCGAGATACACCCATTGTGACAATGAGGTACATGCTTGAAGTGCTGTCGATTAGAGCCAGATATGCGATAGCCCAGGCAAAAGCCTATATGCGAGTAACTACAGACAAGTGGCACCCCCTGCATGGAAATATAGCTGGTATTAAGGGAGCAAGAATAAAGAGGGGGTGTCATGGGTGGCACAGACAGAGGTATCGATCAAGCAGGTGACCACATTTGAAAATACATTCTTCTTCTTCCTCTTTCGTCCTGAAAAGGACGTTGGTTGCGTTGTGTCTGTTTACACCGGAGCTGAGATATCTGCGCCTTTCGGCCGGCACATCCGACTTCAGCGCAGCATTTTTGGGGACCGGGTTTGCCTTCCCTCTTCGATCCCTACTCTCTCAGCCAGACTGCAGTGATGCAGCCTGTTTCCAGGACCACCAAGTGGAGGTGGAGTAGGGTCTTGGTTAGCTCTGGTTCGCTGACCCTGACGCAAGCAGTCAAGCTATGGGTCACTGACTGCATTCTCTATTGCTGCATCTTTGGGTCCCTGAAAATACATTCAAAGGGGAAGAATGGAGTAAGTCAGATGAGAGCTGGATTAACTACCAGCAAGTCATCATCAGCCTTGGCAGAGAGTGTAGAACTTGGGGGAATGGTACAGAGGAAATAGAAAGTAATCAACTGATTCATGATCATGCCGGGAATTATGATGCCACTATGTATACTGATGGGTCTGTGATCCGTGGTGAGAAATCAGGTTGGGGCTTATCTGCAAGGGTAAAGGGCAGAATCGTCTCCGAACATAATGGGGCTTACAAGATAACTTCCAACATGAGCATGGAGGTAGAGGCAGCTACTGCAGCCTTAAGGTCGCTAATTGAAACTTCATTAACAAAGGTAGTCATTGTGTCAGACTCTGAGCTGAAACATAACAGAGTGCAATGCGAGTGATTAAAAGACCACTTCTGCAATTCACCGGATAGTAGCGTTGGGCTACCTTTCCAAGGAATACGTATCTTGGAAATCAACACCTAATTAATAACGGGAAGTGTCTGTTGTGAAGGACCTGAACTAGATAAGTAATAGTTACCTTGAAGAAACAAAATCCAGAAGTCACCAATGGCCAAAATGATGAACAAAGACATTGACACATTATAGTTTTCCAACTTCTGATAAGTGTAAATACATATCTGCAATCTTTACCAAACTTCTATTTAAATTAATAAATGTACAGATATTATTTTTACAAATCGCAGTTGATTGATTTTGTTTAAATTCCAGCTTCTGTTTGAAATTGTGTTAGTGTGTGAAAATTAAGAGACTTATTTCATATTTTAAATTGGTAGGGATAAATATTGAGCAACATTTCACATCAACTATTAATAAAGACACCCTTGGAGCATAGGATAGGTCTAGCGAGAAGGCGACTTACTTCAAAGCCCTCTTCTACAGCTACTGTCTAAAACTGTGTAGTTAATTACCTGACTTGTCCTGTGCCATTCATACCACTAGGTCACCAGCTGTCTTCTCCATTTCTGGGAACTGTATTATTTTCTATCCAGCATCCATCTCGCAACATTAGTATTATCTACACTGTAGATCTAGGCTTTTCCTCTGGCTTTTCGAAACGTGTTGAAAAAAGTAAGTCCTGAGCTCCAGTTTCCCCAGCTTGTTTGCATTTAAAGGATCATCACATCTGGTCCCAAGCTAGGAGGAAGAAACGTGTGGCATACTTCTCGTAATTTTTTTCTGAGAGAGTTCTGATGGATATTGGTCCCTTTAGAGTGTAGAATGATAGTGACGGCTCTGTGGGAATAAGGATTTAGGAAAGTCAGGTAGTAGATTCACAAGTGCTGGGAAGAGTAAGGACAGTCTCTTATTACGACAATATTTGTCTCTCAAAAACTATTCCTACCACTCTTCTGAACAAACAATTGTTTGTCAGTTCCAGTCGCTCAGGCGCACACACCGATTTGGTGATTCTGACGCACAACGTACATGAATACAGACTACGATAACAAATATGGGGAATGTTTGATTTGGGCCAGCCGACACCAATGCTAATAAAGTTTTACTACTTTTATTATCAAAAAAATAAAGTCACAAATAATTATCAATTTACAGTCAGAAATCAAAGGTTACAGAATATAAATATGACAAGGGGGAGGGGGGTTTTGAGGAGAAGTATCCCATACACCTTTCCCGCTTGTATTTACTAACAGAAAAGACCCAGTCCCAAAGACAAGGAAGGGGGGGAGTGATGATGATGATCAGAGATAGGCAATTTAACCCAATGGTAAATTTATTACTCTGAGGCAAGGGGTTACAGTGATAAGGGGGTAGAGGAAAAGCTAGGGTTCTCAAATGTTTTCCTTTATCCAACAAATTTTACGGGAGGGGGAAATGAACACAGTTAAACAATCCCGCTAGGAGAAATCCCGTACAATGAATACAGTACACCTTAATACTAGGTCGAACTAACTATAAGGGTAAAAAAGATTAAATCTCCTTTCATTCAAAAACACAGGCACACACACAGACTTACCAAATGGTGAATTCTGGCACTTCCTAGGAATTTTACAACAGCAGATAATACCGTAGAACAATGGAAATCGTCTTTTTATTTCTTCTGTGCCAGGCCCCAGATTTATCGAGGTGGGCTGGTAGCTAATAGTCTCAAAAAATCGCCAGACGGTGAAACGTAAAGGCTACTGTTTTTTTTTTTTTTTTTTTGATAAAAAGTTCCTAATGAATGGCACAGGCACTTGGCTAAGTGTGAGGTATGGTGTGGTTTCTAAGATGGGCACAGCTGGTGGAGATAACTTTCTTTTGCCGTAATGTCACAACAACAAAACACTGAGATAGGTTCTTCTTCGGGTCGGGGGGGGGGGGGGGGGGGGTTAAAATCCACTGAATATACTTGACAGACAGTGTTCAGGTAAATCTATGTTCTTCTTCACAAAAAGAGAGCATGAGTAGAATATTGCTACTGGCGACTGTTCTGCTTCCAGTTTTAACGACTTTATGAATTAGTATTTTAAAAGTGTTTCTTGGGTGGCTTTGTTCTCAGTTAAATTCAGAGGAGCGAGACCCGCAACAGGTCGCCACAAGTTTAGCTTTAAAAAAGTTCATATGTCACTGGAGTAATCGAACTGGGTCGGCAAGGCTCTATATATATTCTATTGCTGCGTAATGGCTGCTTAAATGCTGCCTAATTGCTGGGATGCGAGGTTCGAAAGATCACTCTGGATACAAATAGAAAAAACATGAAATGCAATGAAATCATATTAAAATCTAACGCGCGATACATTTACAGTTAGACTATTTTCTGCGCTCGCGTCTTTAATGAATAAATCAAGAAAAAACTCTCCGTGAGGTTAATAATTTTAAAAGCACATCTATCTATACAGAACTAAACTGTATTAAAGTCACAATTCCCTTAACAGTTGCAAAATTAATTTACGCGGCTATTGTATTAGGAAATTAACCTATAGATGTAACATTTAGTTTGCACTGGAACTTTGAAAATGGGTTTATTTAATAAGTTTAAATTTACACCACAATCCAGTGAAATAAAAATGAAATAACTAAACCACTGATCACTCCAAGCTAAAGTATAAATTACCGTCTGCACAGAAAAGAATTCACTCCAATAGCCAACAATTTAGATGAAATCTAGCAGGAATTTAACTATATGCTAGTGAATCTTAGAATGCTGTCAGAACGAATGATAAAGTTGCCCTTTTCAGATTCTGTATATATCTAACGGGAATGTAAGTTAAATGGGTCGTGTGAAAATTTCGCGCCTCTTCAGATCCCAGGTAAAGTCGAAGTTATTTAGCCGCCATGCTAACCGCGATGGCCCGACTGGCTTCCGATCTTCGTTCGTCTCAGGCTTCTCGCGCACGAGGATGTGAAATTTCTGCGAGACTAGCCTCGTTCGCGGTGAGTTTCCTGATTCCTCAGATCGTATCCGCTACGCTGAGCGCTCCGTCTCTCCCGTTCCATAGTCTTTCGGGCAAGCCTGCCGGTCACCACAGAGGTGCGAAGTCTGCAAGAAGCTTTCTTCTGACCGCTCGTGTCCATCTTGCGAACGGTTCAGTGTTCGCACGGAGATGCTAAATTTCTTCTTCTCTGTTCTGGGGATCGTCTTTGACTGTTTTGATCATAGCCGCTACTCTTCGTTGATGAAAAGTTACAACAATACTGATGTTCAGGGGTTCTAATGTTATGAAAAGCTAAAGTCCCTTTAATCATCCATCAAATCAGGGAAAATTCACTTGTCAAACTAGACGTACGTCACAATACTGTGTATTCTTCGCCATCCAATGGGGGCTTTCCAAATATGCAGCGCTAAAACACCGTGCTCTGGTTCTGTGCTCTCCCAAGGAACCGTCACGTCCTACATAAAGCTACTTCTCAGCTCTTCATGCTTATCATTGGGTCCATAGTGAGATCCTCCTGCATGCAGGTAACCAGGTAAAGGCCAGGGTTACGTCTGGGGCTCAAGTGACTCCTCCAAGCTTAGTGTGCAATGTTGGGTTCTCTACACGTTTCCCCACACGAGGAATCCCTGGAAGTGTGTGGATTATTTCAAGAGTCAATGAGGCGTAATTAGCCTCACAGACAGAGGTTCACATCCAAATCTACGTACTATAACATTGTGCGTAGTTGTGGTCATACAAGGATGACTCCAGATATGCCTCTGTAGTGGATTTGATGGTACTGTATGGTTGTGATATTACCTAGTGTGATGCATGAGGTCAGCTGTGAAGGCTCCTGAGATAAATGTAGCTGTGAATTTACAGAAGGCCCTTCTTGCTACCACTACGACCTCACACCTATCTTTTTTACTAATGAATGTGGCTACGTTAAAATCTAGGGTACTGATATGTAATGTGTTGTGGTAGATTGCATACACACACACAGATATTTAATAAGTCTAATAATATTAATAAAAATTTATAACACACTGAACTAACTCAAGCTGTGTAAAATGTTGATAGTAAATTTTCTTTAAGTTTATTTGTTCTGAACCAAGGTTTTATTTTGGTCAGAACATATGAAAGGTTTTGAAATTATGAATAAACTGCATGAATATATGGCACAATCAATGAAAGGTGTGTACATATGTATGTTACAAGACTAGTTAATATTACTACTGTTTATAGTTGTAATTTATCTGGGAGAACGATTAATGGATGTGCTGTTGGGGTGGCCTCATCACTCCCTGTCTATGGCTACTAAACATTGTCCATTTATTGATGGGAATATAGTTGGTGTGTTAGAAAATAAGTTGGTGAATGTCCAGCAGGCCAGACGCTCACGTATCTTGAATGAGTAGTTCTGGTGCTGGAAACTGGTGGCCCCACCTCTCCGTGCTTGGGGGCAATATAAGGATGCTCTGCCAAAATATTAGACTGCACGGGTCCACTCTTGTATTATTCAACACATCATTTGACACCACATTGGTGCCAAATAAAAAAACTCACAGTTCTGAAATAAAAGTATTTGGTCATGTGTCAGAACTCTACCTCCTGAGCCACTTCTACACTCAACACTACACAACAACACCACATAGACGGGGTCAGATCTCTCTGACCATACAGCACATCTTACCAAGTTGGTTTCACATAGGATAAGTTCCCCCAGACTACATATTCTGAAATATGTTCATTAGCTTCTTGCCATAGAATAGGATAGGTGATATGTTCCACTGATCTCAACACTTGATCCGCCCTTCATAATCCTTGCTGGAGTTTATGTATTTTGTTTGTCTCTAGACCCTGAACTGGGGCGGGGGGTCTAGAGCGAATCCTTACTTGTTGTAAGGGATAGATTTTGATATGGCAGTATCAATTCACTCGAATCATTAAACAAATATCAAAATATACAAAGAAATACTTTCAGTCTTACCAGAATTATGAATAGAGAACACAGTTATATGCTAGCAAAACTCAGCTGAGCTGCTGGCTCTAGTATGGCGTCCCTCTAAATATTTCAATTAGCTTCTGGGAAATACACCACTGAATTATTACTGTGTCTACTACTGGACAACTTATGATGAATGGCAAAAATGCGCGTCTGAGCGCCGATAACACTAGTCAACAAATTTTCAAAAGTTATTTGTACCAGAAATTAAATATACCATTTCTTATTGATTTTGACATGCTGATTTCAAATATCATAATGAAATTCACCAATTGGCTCTGGTTTAAAAAAAAAAATGATGAATTTACATTACAGTAATACAAATAATGTATGCTTGTTTAATTCTCTGGGGTGAACAGCTAGTCTTTCTACTTTAGCATTATAAAAATTGTGGTTACATACTCAATTAATTGATATTTCAACATAAAATGATAGAAAAAATAAAAACATTATTTAAAGTTCACATATCATGTTTTTAAAAGGCACAATTGAACCCATTCCATCATTATTCAGTCGCTGTTTGAGCTCTCTTTGCTTGCTTCTTGTAGTCAATCGAAGGTGTCTCTTGTCACAGTCCAACAGTAATCAGCAAGCATTGAAGGGCTCCAATTGCCTTGATACCATGTCTCCATAGCAGCAATGTCCTGGTGAAATCGTTCACCATGCTCATCACTGACTGCTCCACAGTTTGACGTAAAGAAATCCAGATGAGAATCCAGAAAATGAATTTTCAAAGACATGTTGCAGCCAAGACTCTTATACTTCAGAAGGAAATTTTCTACAATTTCATTGTAATTATCAGATCTGTTGTTTCCAAGAAAATTGTCCACCACTGATTTAAATGCTAGCCATGCTGCCTTTTCCTTGCCATGCAACATGCAAAGAAACTCGTCATCATGAAGAAGTTTTCGAATTTGTGGACCAACAAATACTCCCTTATTTTAGCTTCACTCAGTCTTGGAAATTTTCTGATGAGGTATTTGAAAGCCTCATCTGTTTTCTCCATTGCTTTGACAAAGTTTTTCATGAGACCCAGCTTAATGTGCAAGGGTGGCAACAAAATCTTGCTGGTGTCGACAAGTGCTGGGTTCTCAATGTTATTACTGCCAGGCTGCAATGACTGCCTGATTGGCCAATATCTTCTGATGTAATGGTCACTTCGTGCACAGCTATCCCACTCACAGAGAAAGCAACAGTACTTGGTGTATCCACCCTGTAGTCCAAGCAAAAGAGTGACCACTTTTAAGTCACCGCAAAGTGACCAATGATGATGATCGTAGTTTATACACTTCAAAAGCTGCTTAATGTTTTCGTAAGTTTCTTTCATATGAACTGCGTGACCAACTGGAATTGACGCTAACACATTACCATTATTCAACAAAACAGCTTTAAGACTCGTCTTGGATGAATCAATGAAAAGCCTCCACTATTCCGGTATGTAATTGATTTTGAGGGCTGCCATTAAACCAGAAATGTTGTGGCACGTAGAAAGGTCACCCTCTTTGAAAAAGAATGTAATAAGCGGCCTCTGGCGGTTCCTATACACAGAAATTGTAACATCTTCTGCCAGGAGATTCCACTGTTGCAATCTGGAACCCAAAAACTCCACCTTGTTCAGTAAATTCAGATCTCTTACAAGATCATTCAGTTCATCTTGGGTTATTAAGTGTGGTTTAGTGGATGTAGTTTGCTCAAAATCTGGGTCGCTTGAGGTTGATGGTTCAGGACCACCAATGTCCTCTTCTTCATCAGTGGAAGCAGCTGAAAATGATTCTGGCACTTTGGGAACTGGTAGGTCATCGCCATGTGGTACCGGACGTATTGCAGAGGGGATGTTTGGATATTCCAGAGTCCATTTTTTCTTCTTTGATATGCCTTTCCCAATTGGAGGGACCATGCACTAACTAATGGCACAATTTTATCAGAGATACGATATTTATACACAAAGGTGATGTAATCATAGGTAGGATTGCATCATCAACTTCTAATTACATTTTTATTGGTCATTAGAAAAAATTATGCAATCGCCCACAACAGTTGCGTCATTAATATAAATTGACCGTTATTAAATAAACTAGTCCATAGAAGAGACACAAAAACCATGATCCAGATGGAAAAGTACAACAGTATGCCAATGCACCCAATGAAGGCAAGACTAGATGATCTGGCATTGGGACGTCTAAAGCGTAGCAGCTTTGTGCATCGGGGGAAAAGACTTATAAGACAGCATCAAGAAGACCTATCCATGAAGACAACACCACTGAAGCCCACCCTATACCCTGTACCATGGGAGCAGGCCAGCAGTGCCCTCCAAATTAATACAACAGTCAGTGGTCTCACAAGTGGATGTGAGTATAATGATCTGCAAAAACGAACTGCTACATTGAGTATGATCCAAGAAAGCTATCCCGATCAATCATGGATACATGCCTATACAGATGGATCAGCAACTAATGCTGTTAGGAATGGAGGTGCCGGTATCTTTATCTCATATCCTGACAACCACTATGAGACTAGGCACATTCCCACTGGTAAATTCTGTTCCAACTATACAGCTGAGGTTCAAGCTCTAGAGCAAGCTGCAAATATGATTTATAACACCAACTCTGACTGCCACCAGGTAGTCATCCTCACAGATGCACTGTCTGTCCTGCAAGCTCTCAAGGGTGGTAAACTCCCGCATCTGAGAAATGAACTAAACAAGGTAGCTGCCAAAAAGAGAACCATACTTCAGTGGGTACCATCTCATTGTGGTGTACCCGGAAATGAAAAGGCAGATAAACTTGCAAAAAAGGGAGGAGAATGTGAACAAGAAGATAATGAAGTCACATACTTTGAGAAAAAGAGAGCTATCCAGACTATCAGAAGAGAACAGAACCAACCCAAAGACGACTATCACACTCTCGACCGGCAGGGACAGACAACTATTTTTCGACTCAGGACAGGGCATAACAAACTGAATAAACACATGCACAAGCTACGATTGTCTGCTTCACCACTGTGCACATGTGGATTAAACGAACAAACTGCTGAGCATGTTCTACAGGACTGTCCTCTCTGTATGACCAGTTAAGAAAGATATACTGGCCCAATGACTCAACACTAAACTCAAAGCTATATGGAGTTAAAGAGGAACTTCAAACAACAGTCGAATTCATCATGAGAACTCGTCTGACGGTGTAATCATCAAAGATGCGATCGCAAGAAGAAGAAGAAGAAATAAACTAGTAGCATATATCTTGAAAACTAGAGCCAATCAACATTTTTTAATGTCATTTTCGTTTTCAGCACACCAAAATTAGTTAAGATCAGCTATTTTCATTTCTGGTACATTTTGGTTGTTGACTAGTGTAATATGTTTATCTGGGGCCAATCACCGCCTTTTTTCCTTTTCAAATTCAAACCTCCTACCAAAAGTCAATTCAGTCATACCTCAGTCAAGTATGTATTATTGTCTGTTGGTCCGTCTGTCTCTACTTGCGTTTCACAAAAAAAAAACACACTTGTTTTTTTTAACCAACTCTGCCGTCCCCTACACAATTTTGCCTTTAAAGTTATTTTTAGCCACAATTCTCCACCACATTCCCTCTCTTTCATTCCAACTAGATTTTAGCACTTGAGTCTCAAGGCCGCAGTTTTTGAAAATTAGTGACATTTTTTGTTTCAATGCAGTCGCTCGCTGATATGAACAACACAGTCTTTTGTCAATACCTTTCTTATTATCTATCCGTCTGTATAAATGAAAGCATATTATTTCACTGCTCAAGATGGGCCATCAGGCCAGCTAGGTTTTATATTCCTAACATTATTATTAAGAAAAAGTTACTTTTCAAGGTTAGTTGGTTTTTTGAAATATTTTCGAGCATCTTCTGTAATGCGTTTGCCGCTGAATTCAAATAAACGGACTAAGTTATCGCAAAAGCGTCCAAGAAATGACTGTTGCGTATAATAGCTAAGGTCCCTTTTGTCGATTTCTTTACCTTGTGTCAACTTGGGGACGTGAATTTTTTTTTTTTCCTTTCCCCACCAATTGCGTCTTTTTAGCCTTGCTAGTTTCAAGCACGTGTTCAGTCATATTTTTTCCCTTTGATCTCCGTTCTCATCCCGTTCCAAGGGTAAACGTTTTGCCTTCACGTCTAACAAGTTAGTTTCCATGGCGGGTGGTGACCTGCGGCGTGGGCGATCATGTCGTCTAGTAGCTTACGCATTATTTTTTATCCCTACATTTTATCTTTGGAGATATTTTAACGTTGTATCACGGTTAATTTTATCACACATCTCCCCACTTGAAAACATGCCTACGGCAAGTTCCAAAACCAGTGATACACATAGATAAAATTACTCCTCACGCCTGCCACTACTCTAATTTTGATCACAGGGGTGCCGACTGAGGAAATCTGCACCGACATTCAATTTGCCTGGGATATATTGGATACTAAACTGATAAGGTTGAAGCAATAAAGACCACCTCAGCAATCTTGCGTTTTCATGCTTAGCCTGAGATAAGAATACAAGGGGCTGATGATCCGTCTCGACCACAAAAGTCCTACCATACAGATAGATTTGAAACTTCTTTATTGCCCAGATTAACGCTAAACATTCTTTTTCGCTTGTGGAATATCCTTGTTCCGCCTTATTCAATTTGCGGCTTGCATAAGCGACTGGGTTCAGTTCCCCATCAGGTGAAGATGATCTTTGCAACAAACCCCGAGTCCTACATTACTTGCATCTGTTCTTAAGACAAAGTCCTGTGTCAAATCAGGCAGTTTGAGAATAGGCTTGCTAGTGAGTTTTTCCTTTAAGTCTTGGAACGCTAATTCACTTTGCGCAGTCCAAATAATTTTATCTGGAAGTCCCTTGCGAGTCAGATCAGTCAGAGGAGCACAAATAGAGTTAAAATCCTTGATGTATTTTTGATAAAATCCGCATAACGACACGAATGATCGCACGTCCTTTTTTGTTTGTGGTCTAGGTGCTCTCTGCAGTTTTTCCAAGTTCTTGGGGTCAGGGGTCATGTTACCCTGATATACAGTGTGTCCCAAGAATTCCAACTCTTTGCATCCAATACAACATTTTGTTGGCCTAGCAGTTAAGTTCGCCTCCCTAAGCCTATTAAATAACATTTTTAGAGCGTCAATGTGTTCTTCAAATGTCTCTGTGGCGACGAGAATATCATCCATGAAATTCGTGATACATGGGTTATTCAGGGGATCCAACAATTTGCGCATCATCCTTGAAAATACACTCGGAGCATTTTTCAGTCCGAATGGTAGCATGTTGAATTCATAATGTCCATCCGAAGTGCTAAAAGCCAAATAAGGTCTCACTTCAGGCTTCACTGGAATCTGGTAATAGCCTTTACTAAGATCCACCTTTGAAAAGTATTTTGCCTTGTTTAATCTGGCAAATAACTGTTTTGTGTCTGGTAATGGATCCACTTGTCCTTCTGTGACAGCATTCAGTTTCCTGTAATCTATGCACAGCCTGTGTTCCCCAGACGGTTTCCTCAACAAAACGACACTGGAGCTAAAAGATGATTCACTGTGTGAAATAATCCCCTCCTTCAACAAATAATCTATTTCTTCCTTCAATGCCTTCTCCTTCGCGAACGGAATAGAATAGGCTCTCATACAGATTGGGTTTGAGTCTACCAGTTTCATGTCATACTGTAGCAAATTTGTATGGCCTGGTTTATCTGTTAATACATCTGTATGTTCCTCCAGAACCTGTTGAACTCTCTCCCTCTGATTTTTAGTCAGGTGCTTACTGACTTTTACCTGTGCTGCTGTTTCACAAGGATGTAATGGGTATTCATGTGAGGTGATTGGTTCCTTTTGCATTTGAGTTGCGATAGCCAAGGTCAGTAAGGGGGTGCTTTCCTGGAGTGGTCTGTCCAGATACTTCTTTAACAGGTTTACATGATAAACTTTCTCCTTCCCCTTTTTGTCAATTTTATAGTCTGTTCTAGACACCTTCTCTAGAACCGTATATGGACCTTGCCATCCAATTTGTAATTTATTCTGGCTGCCGGGTAGTAGAAGCAGCACCTTCTCTCCCACAGCTAGTTCTCTGTCCTTTGCCTTCCTATTAAAATATGCTGCATGTTTCTTCCTGGCTTGTTTCAAATTATCATTTGCCAGTTTCCATCCAGCTTTCAAACGAGTGGTCAGTTCGTTCACGTATTGATAAGATGAGGTAACAGTCTCTTCCGCCTTCTCATCTGTCCAGGTCCTTAATAGTGCTTCTAGTGGACCTTTTATGGGTCTCCCAAATAGCAGAGTTGCGGGAGCCATCCCGGTTGAACTATGTGGTACCTCCCGATACGCAAACAATGCGGCGGGCAGGAATTGATCCCACAGATCCGGTTTTTCTGTGCCAGCTTTCTCAGGATAGAAATGAGAGTCCCATTGAACCTCTCTACCTGGCCGTTCCCTTGCGGATGGTACGGACTGCAATGAAAGTGTCTGGCTTGAAATAGCTTAAAAACTTCTTCCGTTAGTTTCCCCTTGAACTGAGAGCCATTATCCGTCAAGATTTGATGAGGGAATCCTAATCGGGTGAATATTGTAAGTAGTGCCTCTGCTACATGTTTTGAATCAATTGATGGCAGGGCTACCGCCTCTCCCTACATAGAACAAGTGTCCACCAGAGTAAGGATGTAACTGTTCCTCCTGTTGGTCCGAGTGAGAGGTCCCACAATATTCACTGCAACCCTCTCAAAAGGTGTTCCCACTATGGGCATTTCCCCTAGAGTTGCAGGAGCAGTCCAGTGCTTTGGAGCTACCCTTTGACATTCTGGGCAGGATTTGACATATCTTTTTATATCCTCCGTTATCCCTGGCCAGAAGTAATGACAAGCTATACGCTGTCCTGTGGCGCTGATCCCCATGTGACCACTGAAGGGAATCGCATGCCCGAGTTCCATCACTTTATCCCTATATGAAGTGGGAAGAACCAGCTGGTTGTGACCATTTGTTCCAGTTCCGGCCTTCCTGTATAATAGTTTGTTCTTCATAAAATATTCCCCTTTGCTAGGAGGTTTGTGGCATTTGGGCAATTTTTTAAAACATGGCTTGAGTGTCCTATCCTCAGCCTGCGCCTTCCTCATCTCCTCTGGATGAGCATTTATAGGTTCACCTTCTTCCTCCTTCTTCTGTGACCTGGTCTGCACTGTCGCCATGATCACAGGTCTCTCGGGATTCCCCAAGAAGACGTATCTACACCCCAATATCAGAGGGTAGATTGGTTCATCTATCACTGCTGCTCTGATTTCTCCTTCCACATAGCGAGTTTTCACCGTTATCCTTGCGATGGGAAGTGTCATGAGTGGTATGTCCTTAGTCGCCCCTTGTATTTCCACTGTTTCTGTGGTATACTGACTTGGGTCCACTAGGCTAGACTTCACAACTGAATCATAATCCAAACCTGTATCATAAAGGCACCTTGTGGTGACCCCATTACAAATAACATCCTCACAAACTGGGGGGTGATAAGGTTCCTGCTGTCCATTAGGATTAACCTTTAATATTTGAGTCCCCGACTTCATTGCAGCAATGTTTGAAGGTTTCCTTCTACAAAATTCGGTGTTATGGTTATCTTTCTTGCGCCATTTACACCATCTTTTTCCTTGGTTAAACGGTTTTCTTTCATTGGATTTTTGGTCATTGAACTGTGAGTTTCTGTCTCGATAGTCATTTCTTGGCCGTTCAAAGTTTGTCCTACCTTTATTACCCTGTTCTCTATTATCAAATTTATTAAATTGCTGTGGAGCTTTAAAATTGTCTATGTGCTTCTTTTTAGCACCACTTACCTCTGCCTGGGCTGCCTGATATCTCTCAGCGACATTTAAAACCTCCCCCAACTTCTCTGCACCTTGTTCCATGAGAAATTTTCTCATGTCGGGAGCCATGGACTCTCTCAATTGCTCTATCATGATCATCTCCTTAAGATCTTGGGTCTTCCCCAGAGCCGTCCATTTCTCCAAATAGGTTTCCAGTCTGGCAGAGAATTGGTGGTATGTCTCCCCAGACAACAGTTTGGCATTTCTAAATTTCTTACGATAAAATTCACCATTTTTTCGTACCTTAATAACAAAGCCTGCTTTAACATGTCATAATTGTCTTGGTCTTCTCTGTTCATTTTTGCGAAGACTTCATAAGAAGTACCTCTCAGTCCCTGTGATAACTTTAAACTCCACCTCTCTCTCTCTAACCCATATGTAGTAGCTAATAACTCAAAACGTCCGAGGTACCCCTCTATGTCATCGTCTTTTTCAACAAAATGGTCTAAATGAAACCCCATAGCTGATGTTGAGGCTCCCAGACTGGGCGTAGCATCTGAGGCAAAAGGGCTGGCACCATTTTCAGGAGCCTGGCCTTGTAATTCCAGCTCCCTTAGTCGTAATTCGTGCTCCCTTTGCAACTTTCTATCTTCTGCCTCCCTTTCGGCAGTCAATCTTTTTTCTTCTGCTTCCCTTTGCTGTCGTTTTTCTTCTGCCTCAATCTGCAGCCTCTTAGTCTCAGCCTCTAACCTCTTCTCTTCAACCAATCTTTCAGACTCTAATTTTCTTTCAGCCTCTTTTTCTAATCTTCTTTCTTCCCGTTCAATATACTTATCACATTCAGCCGTTACATATTGAACCAAAACCTGACCATCCATTCCCATATCCCTCGCTGTGAGCACAGCAGCTGATCTGAACTTGGCCAGCTCCGCCATACTTTTTAGACAATTTAGCAATGAGCAAAATAAAATTTCCAACCACTAAAGTAATTCTAATTACTATAGTCTAAAATAATTCTAATTAGCCAGTTAACTAATTAATTATCACTGGCTGTGAAGATTCACCAACTTTTATTTTCACTTTTAATTTTAAGGGACACTTTTAATTTTTATAATGTGTTCCCCTAATTTAATTCTCCCACCAGGAGATCCTAATATTACAAGTTTAGCTAATAATCCCGGAACAAGAGACCCCAATATATGTGAAGGCTCCTGAGATAAATGTAGCTGTGAATTTACAGAAGGCCCTTCTTGCTACCACTACGACCTCACACCTATCTTTTTTACTAATGAATGTGGCTACGTTAAAATCTAGGGTACTGATATGTAATGTGTTGTGGTAGATTGCATACACACACACAGATATTTAATAAGTCTAATAATATTAATAAAAATTTATAACACACTGAACTAACTCAAGCTGTGTAAAATTTTGATAGTAAATTTTCTTTAAGTTTATTTGTTCTGAACCAAGGTTTTATTTTGGTCAGAACATATGAAAGGTTTTGAAATTATGAATAAACTGCATGAATATATGGCACAATCAATGAAAGGTGTGTACATATGTATGTTACAAGACTAGTTAATATTACTACTGTTTATAGTTGTAATTTATCTGGGAGAACGATTAATGGATGTGCTGTTGGGGTGGCCTCATCACTCCCTGTCTATGGCTACTAAACATTGTCCATTTATTGATGGGAATATAGTTGGTGTGTTAGAAAATAAGTTGGTGAATGTCCAGCAGGCCAGACGCTCACGTATCTTGAATGAGTAGTTCTGGTGCTGGAAACTGGTGGCCCCACCTCTCCGTGCTTGGGGGCAATATAAGGATGCTCTGCCAAAATATTAGACTGCACGGGTCCACTCTTGTATTATTCAACACATCATTTGACACCACATTGGTGCCAAATAAAAACTCACAGTTCTGAAATAAAAGTATTTGGTCATGTGTCAGAACTCTACCTCCTGAGCCACTTCTACACTCAACACTACACAACAACACCACATAGACGGGGTCAGATCTCTCTGACCATACAGCACATCTTACCAAGTTGGTTTCACATAGGATAAGTTCCCCCAGACTACATATTCTGAAATATGTTCATTAGCTTCTTGCCATAGAATAGGATAGGTGATATGTTCCACTGATCTCAACACTTGATCCGCCCTTCATAATCCTTGCTGGAGTTTATGTATTTTGTTTGTCTCTAGACCCTGAACTGGGGCGGGGGTCTAGAGCGAATCCTTACTTGTTGTAAGGGATAGATTTTGATATGGCAGTATCAATTCACTCGAATCATTAAACAAATATCAAAATATACAAAGAAATACTTTCAGTCTTACCAGAATTATGAATAGAGAACACAGTTATATGCTAGCAA
This sequence comes from Oreohelix idahoensis, assembly GCA_024509875.1. Classification (NCBI taxonomy): domain Eukaryota; kingdom Metazoa; phylum Mollusca; class Gastropoda; order Stylommatophora; family Oreohelicidae; genus Oreohelix; species Oreohelix idahoensis. The sequence goes on from JAMPIV010016045.1 coordinate 38,830, forward strand.
AACTCAGCTGAGCTGCTGGCTCTAGTATGGCGTCCCTCTAAATATTTCAATTAGCTTCTGGGAAATACACCACTGAATTATTACTGTGTCTACTACTACGTCTGTGGCCTAATGGATATGAACGCAGTTTCATAATCCAGATATACCAGGTTCGAAACCTGCTGCAGGCGGTTTGGTGGCAGATCGCTTTGTGTGGATTTTTAACAATGGTATAAGCGCCGTACCGTTCAGAAAGCAATGGCAAACTACTGAACGTAAAAATTGCCTAGAAAAATCACAAACAGCCAATAAAAGCTGGGGTTGATTGCCACGTCCTGTAAAGGATAAGCAACTAACTACTACTGG
>JAMPIV010016046.1:0-250000 GCA_024509875.1 Oreohelix idahoensis
CAGTGCCCCTCGGCTTGACAGGTGTTGGGGAGCCCGGGGTTTTCCATTGCATGCTGGCAATTTTGGATTCGGAGTCATAATGGTGTACCCAAGTCTCATCTACTGTCACCATGCATGGTCTCCAAAAATTTTTTTGACTGACACTTTTTGAGCAACTGTTGACAGCAATTTACCCTCGTTTGCTTCTGTTCACGTGTCAACAGTCGCGGAACCCAGCGTGCACACACTTTTCTCATGTTCAGTCTGTTGTGTGAAATTCTATAAACTGTTCTTTCATTTAGTTTTACTCTACTAGCTATCTCCACAATTGTCATTTTTCGATCCTGGTCAATGATTTTCTTCACTCTTGTTGCATTTTCATCGTTGCACTCTGAGGCTGGTCTACCAGATCTTGGCAGATCAGCAACATTTGAGCGGCCGCACTTAAACTGTTGACACCAGTTTTTTACCGAAGTATATGAAGGACAAGAATCACGAAACACTGGTTCCATCTCCCTGTGTATTTCTGTAGGTGTTTTTCCCTGAAACATCAGAAATTTTATCACAGCTCTGGCCTCCTTCTTTTCCATTGTTTTGTCAAATCTTTGGAGCAGCAGATCCGGTCAATAGGGTACATTGCGCCGTGCACCGTAGCGGGAAAACCCATTGAAGAAACAAACGCGTACTTCACACATTCAGTGCAAATATGATGAACTTTAAATGTGCCAAGTTTCATCTTCCTCCTGTGACTCCTTCATGGTCAGGCCCAAGACTTATGTCAATCCCCTTGTACTTACCACTTTGGTGTTGGGAAGTCAGGTATTGGTAGTACCTCTGGTGAAGGAGCTGTCATGCCCTTTTCAGGGCAGCTCAGCCACCTTTGGTCCAAACCTCCACAATTGTCATTTTTCGATCCTGGTCAATGATTTTCTTCACTCTTGTTGCATTTTCATCGTTGCACTCTGAGGCTGGTCTACCAGATCTTGGCAGATCAGCAACATTTGAGCGGCCGCACTTAAACTGTTGACACCAGTTTTTTACCGAAGTATATGAAGGACAAGAATCACGAAACACTGGTTCCATCTCCCTGTGTATTTCTGTAGGTGTTTTTCCCTGAAACAAAAGAAATTTTATCACAGCTCTGGCCTCCTTCTTTTCCGTTGTTTTGTCAAATCTTTGGAGCAGCAGATCCGGTCAATAGGGTACATTGCGCCGTGCACCGTAGCGGGAAAACCCATTGAAGAAACAAACGCGTACTTCACACATTCAGTGCAAATATGATGAACTTTAAATGTGCCAAGTTTCATTTTCCTCCTGTGACTCCTTCATGGTCAGGCCCAAGACTTATGTCAATCCCCTTGTACTTACCACTTTGGTGTTGGGAAGTCAGGTATTGGTAGTACCTCTGGTGAAGGAGCTGTCATGCCCTTTTTCAGGGCAGCTCAGCCACCTTTGGTCCAAACCTGGCATCCAGCTCTCACCTGTGGCTCCTCGTAGCTGTCAGCATGCGACAGCGGCCACCCCCGGACAACGGCTTTGACAGGCCGGCTAAACTAGGTGAGGGTAGCCGAATGGTTATAAACCTTCGGTGAGTTAGGGTCTGCCTACCCATGCATGCGAAGACTGGATTCGATAGACTGCGCGGAAGAAACCACCTGTTGGTTCAACGGGCATGACGGCGATTACCAGCAACGCGCTGTGGAGCGTAAGGAGCACGGCGAGGCACGTAGAAAGCCCTGGTCATCCACTGCACCTGACTTCATCTCCAGTTGTCTTGACTTGTCTTGCCACTGGATTGAGATGGACCCAGGCGAGAGAGTGAGGTCGACGAATTGCGCAACTCTTCCTCACTTTAATCCAAATCACCGCGCAAGTCACTCTTTCATCCATTCATCCATTCATCCATCCACTCACAACAAGTCCTGTGGCGATGGGCGAGCGGCGAAGCGGCAGGCGTGGGTACGCTGGCAGTCGTAGTCGCAGACCTACACACAGGCGGCTCAGGCCATATGGTCGTCTTCCACTGATCGGAGCAGCAGTGGGATTCGGCAGCCCCCTGAGTGTCTGAGCAGCCCTCTTTAGGAAAGCACTGCTCACCTCCATGGCATGAGGAAGGGGCTAGAAAAGGTGCCCTAAACATTGCCTGCTTCACCATTACCTAACCAGCTTACCGCGGTTGGTGGGTACCCTACTTCGGCGGTCGACATATAAGAAAAAGAAAGGACAGATTTTTCCCCCTCATTCTAGGCGCATGGAATGTGCGCACTCTACTTGACAAAGACTTTAACGCAAACAGACCTGAGAGACGAACTGCCTTGATTGGGAGAGAACTGGCCAGGTACAACATTGACATAGCAGCACTGAGTGAAACTCGACTTGCAGGCGAGGGCCAACTTTGCGAAAAGGGTGCAGGTTATACATTCTTTTGGAGCGGAAGAGGAACTGAAGAAAGACGAGAAGCAGGGGTTGGATTTGCAATCAAAACAGCAATTGTCAGCAAGTTAGCGGGGCCCCCAAAGGGAATAAATGACCGACTCATGACGGTCAAGATCCCTCTGTTCTATGGAAGAAAACATGCCACCATCATTAGCGCGTATGCACCAACTATGACAAACCAGGATGATGTCAAGGATAAGTTTTACGAAGAACTACATGCAGTCATTGCATCAGTTCCTAAAGCAGATAAGCTCATCATTCTTGGTGACTTTAATGCAAGAGTAGGCTCAGATAACATCTCCTGGAATGGCACTATTGGTAGGTACGGCGTGGGTCGCTGTAACAGTAATGGACTTCGTCTCCTCCAGACTTGCGCAGAACATGACCTCCTTGTCACCAACACCATTTTTCGACTTCCTACCCGCAACAGGACCTCCTGGATGCACCCTCGCTCAAAGCATTGGCACCTAATTGACTATGTAATTGTTAGGAAGAAGGACAGGCAAGATGTCCGGGTGACCAAGTCCATGTGTGGTGCCGAATGCTGGACTGATCATCGCCTCATTGTATCTAAACTTAAAATTCGTATCCAACCAGCCAGGCGCCCTCAGGGGAAGAAAACTCAAAAGAGGCTGGATGTCACCAAACTAAAGAAGACAAAAATCAAACAGTCATTTACTGACACCTTAGAAGACCGTCTCAAATCTATCTCGCTAGACGGCCAAAGTGTGGAAACAAATTGGGCAGCCCTAAGTGAGCAGATCTACAACACTGCTACAGAGGTCCTGGGTCCTTCCATCAAGAAACAAAATGACTGGTTTGATGAGAACTCAGATGATATAAAGCAGATGTTGGCTGAGAAACACCATCTCCATAAAGCATATTTAAATGATCCAAAATCTACATCCAAGAAAGACGCTTTCAACAACATGCGTAGAATCGTCCAACATAAACTACGCCAGATGCGGGATTCATGGCTGAGTAATAAAGCAGATGAGCTCCAAGGCTTTGCTGACAGCCATGACTTGAAAAACGTTTACCTTGCACTCAAAGCGATCTATGGTCCAACATCATCAGGATCATTTCCCCTCCTTAATGCAGATGGAAAAACACTAATTACAGACAAGGAAAAAATGCTCCAACGCTGGGCTGAACATTTTAATAATATCTTGAACCAGCCATCATCTATTAACGACGAAGCCATCATCCGCCTGCCCAAAATTCCTATAAATGAAGCATTAGATGATGTACCAACTCTGGAGGAAACTAAAAAAGCGATTCGTCAACTGTCTAGTGGAAAGGCCCCTGGCTCCGATTCAATTCCTGTTGAGGTTTATAAAGATGGCGGTGCAGTTCTGATAGAGAAACTTCATATGATCTTCCAGCAAATGTGGCAGAGTGAAACCATCCCACACGATCTCAAAGATGCCTCAATTATACATCTATATAAACGTAAAGGTAATCGCCAAGACTGCAACAACCATCGAGGCATCTCTCTTTTATCAATCGCTGGGAAGATATTCGCCAGAATCCTTTTGAATCGCCTTACGGCTCATCTTGACAAAGGTCTTTTACCTGAAAGTCAGTGTGGATTCCGGAAAGAACGTGGAACCACAGATATGGTGTTCGCTGCAAGACAGCTACAAGAAAAATGCCAAGAACAGCACTGTGACCTGTACACAGCTTTCATCGACTTGACAAAGGCGTTCGACACGGTCAGTAGAGAGGGTCTATGGAAGATCATGGCAAAATACGGCTGCCCAAAGAAATTTATCACAATAGTGCAGCAACTGCATGATGGAATGCAGGCTAGAGTTCAGGAAAACGGTGAGCTATCAGAGCCTTTCCCCGTCTCAAATGGAGTTAAACAAGGGTGCGTACTTGCACCGACTCTGTTCAGTATCATGTTTTCTGCTATGCTGACTGATGCTTTTAGAGACGGGGACACAGGAATCGACATTAGTTATCGTATTGATGGAAAATTGTTTAACCTTAGGAGGCTTCAAGCAAAAACCAAGGTCAAATCACACACCATCAGAGATCTTCTGTTTGCTGATGATTGTGCCCTCAATGCTGGCTCAGAGGCTGATCTGCAGCATAGTGTGGATAGATTCTCCGAAGCCTGCGCCAACTTTGGGCTTACCATCAACACGAAGAAAACAGAAATCATGTACCAACCAGCTCCTGGCACAGTTTATACTGAGCCAGTCATCAAGGTTAATGGTGAGAAACTGAATGTTGTGAACAGATTCACATACCTTGGTAGCACAATATCCCAGAACATTGTCATTGATGATGAGGTGAACACCAGGATCTCCAAAGCCAGCAGCACATTTGGCAGACTATACACCAACGTTTGGCATCGAAGTGGCATTAGTCTACAGACAAAGCTGAAGGTGTACAGAGCTGCGGTGCTTCCAGTGCTGCTATATGCATGTGAAACATGGACTGTATACAGGCGCCACGTAAAGAAGCTAAACCACTTCCATACAGTCTGTCTCAGGAAGATAATGAACATCAAATGGCAAGACAAGATCCCGGATACCGCCGTTCTTGACAGAGCTGGTATCCCTAGTATTGATACTATTCTGATGCAGTCACAAATTCGCTGGGCAGGTCATGTAGTCCGCATGCCAGACCATCGACTGCCAAAGATACTCTTTTATGGTGAGATGTAGAAGGGTAAACGCTCCCATGGTGGCCAAAAGAAGCGCTTCAAAGACACGTTAAAGACGTCATTGAAAACCTGTGACATAAACCCAGACACATGGGAAGCTGCTGCGCAAGACCGAACTGCTTGGCGCACATCTCTTCGTAAAGGTGCAGCAGCATGCGAATCATCCAGAAGAGCAGCAGCGGAACAGCGGAGACAAGCTAGAAAGGACCGTGAAATAAAACCTTCACATGAAGCAAACATTCCCTGCCCACACTGTCCAAGATCTTTCCAGACCCGCATCGGGCTCTTCAGTCACCTTCGTACCCATAGACTAACCTAACATATTCTTAATAATTGGATGAACAGAGTGGTCTTCATCACCCGTGATGGACGAACAACACCACTTTGCCACTGATTTTAAAAATCCTCAACCTTGGGAGGTTTTGTTCAACTTTATGAGTGGGCCTATTGATTTGTTGGTCAACACCCTTTTTCTTTGAATCAATGTTCAGATTATTGGTTTTCGATAACATTTTACTTTGACATATTCCTTTTTTCTTAATTGTTTCCTTTGAAGCTTGTATCTTGTGTCCTTCCTTTTCTCTATTTTTATTCCTGTTTTCCCCTTGATCATCATTATGTGAGTCAGCTTGTTCTATTTTAGCCCATGATTTTCTGGAGATACTGCGTGTTTTCAATCTTGTTAGAGCTGGCATGTCTTCTAGAATCATTTTCCTTATTTAACTTTAAAAATAAAGTATAATATTTAGTACTTTTGTAAGTAAAGAAAATTTCAAATTCAAAAATTGCGCTTTTGACTTTCAGAACATGGAAAGTCGCGGGTGCAAAAGTAATTATAAAATTAAATCTAAGTGTTAACCCAACTTAATTATTCAATATTCCTATGAACGACAAAACTAATAATTATTCTTAAACTGGAAAGGATATCACAGAAATTCGGAACTTCAACTGTATTAATAGTTACATTAGAAGGACGAGAAATTCCATCACATTTCTTCAGTGGCGGTACTAAAATCAAAACAGAAGCTTACATACAACCAGTCATTCAATGCTCAAACTGCCAGAAATTTGGCCACACCAAAAGAACATGTAGAAGTAAGCCTAAATGTCGATATTGTGATAACTGCAAATTAGCAGAAGATGATAAAGATTACAGAACAAGAAATATAAACAGAAAATGTGCAAATTGTCTAGGAAACCACAGTACACGTTTCCTAGGATGTCCACATTACCAACAAACAAAACTAGCTCTAATAAAATCAGTCAGTACTAACACACCATTTAAAGTAGCATTACAACAACATCAATCATCAGTCGCTACATCTACAACTCCATCACCAAGAAAAATCACAGTCAGAACCAGAAATGCTGAAATAACCCAAAAGAAACATAAAATCCAAAAAATACTGATACAAGATAGCAATCTACCACAAGAATGTGAAATATTCAAATCATTGGTAAAAAAAGATACAATGAGAAAGGCAGAAGAAATCTTGAAAACCATGAAAAACATACAGCATGAAGTAGCTAAAGATGTGGCTAAATTAGCAGAACTCAAAGAAGAGAATGAAAATTTACTGAAAAGGATTAAGTCAGAAAGACAACTAATAATGAGTGAGCAAAAACGTACAGATAAAAACGAACAAGAAGAAATGTGGAGTGAAAAAAATGACAGACTGTCAAAAACTTATTCATTCTGAATCAAACATTGCGAAAGCCTGAATCTTCAAAGTGAACGACAAACTCACTTAAACAGAGAAACCGAAAATCTAGGAGACTTTGTTGTTAACAAATAAATCAATATATTATACACTTCTCAGAGTAAAAGAGTACAACACTATTTATAATAAACTTAAAAATTAAATAATGGAAGTACATAACATTAGAATAATGCAGTGGAATTGCAGAAGTGCCAAAAAAATATACCAGCATTAATAGGCATGTTTAAACAATCTACAGTAATATTTGCCATTCAAGAGACTAATCTTAATCTGAGTCAAAGTTTTACCATCCCTGAATATAAAGTCTTTAGAAATGATAGGACAGAAACTCAAAAAGGAGGAGGTGTGGCATTTCTAGTTAATAAAACATATATAATAACTGACTGGGAATCATTTAGAACAGAACATTGTGAAGGAATAACTATAACAGTATCTACTGAGTGAGAAGAAATAAAAATAGTTAACCTGTACTGTTCAAGTAGGACGAAAGAGATATCTCAGACGTGAATAAAAGAATAAACAACAGAACAGACGTGAATAAAAGAATAAACAACAGAACTATCATAGTGGGGGACTTCAATGGTCATCATACGGCTTGGGGAGGCAATGTAATAGACAAATCAGGAACAAAAATGTTCAACTTCATTGAAAACAATGAACTATTATATATTAAATGATGGATCAGTAACAAGAATTAACCCTTCTGCAAAATCAGTAAGACACAGCTATTGATATAAGCTTTGTAACACCAAATCTTGCTAATGCAAAATGGGAAGTTATTGGCGATACAAATTCAGATAATTTACCCATTGATATAACACTAAAAGATACTTACAAATCTAACAAACTGGTAGAAAAATCGAAATTTTACTATAATAAAGCTAATTGGTAGCTTTTCAGGTAGAAATAGACGAGATAAAAATGAATAATATAGAAAATGAAAATATAGATATATTTGCAGTTAAATCTCACAAAAGAATTATTACTAATAGCTGTTAAACATGTACCAAATGCATATATGCCAGAACACATAATTCCACTCCGCATTAAGGAAACAAAAAAGAATGAACATTGGAACAAAAACCCAGTACCATGGTGGACAGTTAGATGTAAAGAAATTCAAAAACAAAGAAAAAAAGTTCTACGATAATACAGAAAGCATAGATCTGAAGATAATTTATAGATTTATAAACAGAAGGGAAAGAATATTTCTCAGAACTACTTAATAGTGAGCAAGGTCAAGCATTAGAAATGATAACTGTCGTGAGATGACGTCTGTTTCACATCACGAATTCGAATAACTCTGGTCCCAACGGTGCGCCATACATAGTTAATAAGATATGATACACCAACCAATGAAAACGCTCCTTTTTCTAGTGCGTATAAGGAAACATTTTTAAGAGGCCCATTTTGTGTAAATGAAAGTACGAATTTATTTAATTTTTTAAGAACTAGAGATGTTTAAAAGGAAAGGTATAGATAGTTTAACAACGGGGATGTTACTTAAGAGGTAGGTGCAAAGACTTCCTCGAATAGTAGTTCATTTAACTCTTTGACTCCACAATTATTTTCCACCCTGTGCCGTAATTTTAATTCATGATAGACTATTTAAAAAAAGGCTCAGAGAGTTGTTTTGGCACGGGTGTCAAATCTGACCAACGCTCTGAGCGTTGTTCCGGAGTCAAAGAGTTAAAGAGAAAAATCGTTTAAATTGACATCTATACATCAGGGTAGTCCCAAATTTAGTTAGTTAAAGTCTGCATAGATTTAAATGCATTTTGCTAACTAAACAATTATTAGATAGAACGGGAGAGATAAATTCACAGTATAATTCTAACTTTACATGATCAAAATCGGTTCAGAATTAAGAGAGATAATAAATATTAAAAATTTTGCACATTGTACAAGCAGGCAAAAGATGCCTCGTTTTTGGATTTCTAACACCGGGTTTTGGCCGTGTTCTCCGATACGGGGGGAGCGACGGTATAAAAGTCCTTGAACTTGGTTGATTTGGAGCCACAACTTTTTGAAACACTTAGCGGTACAGAAGAGAGCGGCAAAAGTGTGCTGTCTAATACTTTGCCACTGCATCTGCGTAGCAGACCTAAATACCTTTTGACAGCCTGTTACAGCTTATGTGTATTGCCTGAGGGTAAGAAAGAATATATATATATATATATATATATATATATATATATATATATATATATATATATATATATATATATATATATAATTATGTAATTTTCTTGTGTGATGAATCCACTAGTGTGTTCGTAAGTGTGTTGAGCGTGTTAAGAAAAAACTTACAGGACGAGTATATTGCCATCTGAAAGTAAGCCTGTGTTGACTTTTAGAGACGAAAGCCAGCATTGGGACATGTGTAGGATATTTGAGAATTATGGCAAAAATACGACTGTAGGTTTAATAATGTATTTGAAGGAGTATTTTCTAAATGAAAGACACACTAATCAGGACCACGAGAAAGGATCACAGAATTTGTTAACATGTATTACTCAAGGTTTCACTTAATAGTTTATACTAAACCAAATCATTGTATGGAAGCAGATCATGGACAAATGGATCTAACGTAGGATTTATAAGGAAAGTGTAATCACATTGAACTGGCTGTGAGTGGTACTGAGGTAAATTGTCCTGTGCAACTGTTAGCACCATGTCTGAAACTGTTTGTTACGTCCATTGTGTGTGTGGATAGCATAGTGCTGGACCATACAAGGGTTGGGATTATTTATATTACAGGTTTTATCCTGCTACTGCTAAGATTGTACGAGACATTCACTTCTGAGGGACTCTGTAGTGCAAACGTTCTCAATATACCCAGAACTAGACAACCTATGTTTCCAAGCCTGGAGATCCAGACCTTTTGTGATCCTGGCTACAGTGGATGATTCTCAATTTTGGAGATAAGTGGAAACATACTTTCCACTGATTAGCCTATCCAGCAACTTAGTAATAAGAAATAAATTACTAATAACAACAAAAATAGTTTGAGTGATGACTCATGAAGGACTTTATTAAACTAAGAATTAACTTCACAGTCCAGAGAAAGTGATAACTATATATATATATATATATATATATATATATATATATATATATATATATATATATATATATATATATATATATATATATATATATATATATATATATATATATTAATGTGAAATGAATAATTAATATTGGAAATATAACTTTATCATATTTAACTAGTGTGGAAATGGACATTCCATGTTTATTTATGTTATCTTGTAAAAACATTTGAATTCTTTATCATTTTCATAACCGAAAAGAGAAACGGTATAGGATCAATAAATTGTAAATAGATATATAAGCAGTCTTACTTAATTATTTAAATTGAGTTAAGGTTCTGTTGGTAATATATATCTATTACATTAACTAATTAATCCCCTAACAGAGTCAATACAAAACTAATATCCAGTATTCAAGGGAAGATCTTGAGAGGTAGCACTTAGACCTTCAGTAACAAACACTATCATCATACTTGAAGGTTTATACAGCTTGACCCTACCTTTGATTGTCGATACACCCTTGCTCTTTTCGGAGAAGGGGGTATTTCTTATAAGACCAGTCTCTTATCTGGCACTATCCTGGTATCATCTGATACATCTTTTTGTCCAGGATAACTTTCATTTAATAACATCTGAACCTCTTGCGACAATAACCACTAGCACAGAAGAGGAAACCAATGGTGATGAAGATGACATAAAGATGGAAGAACTGAAGGCAGCACTGGAGAAAATCAAGATGGGCAAAGCAGAAGGGCATGATGGTATAACAACAGAAATGGTTAAGTACATGGGAGCATCAGGCGACCTATTACTCTTAAGGGTCCTACAGGCAGCGTGATGCAACAAGACCATACCAAAGGATTGGGAGATTGCCATCATAACACCAATTTTCAAAAAGGGTGACAATCGACAATGTGGAAACCACAGAGGCATATCACTTCTCAGTGTCCCTGGTAAAATCTACTCTAGAATCCTAGAGCAGAGACTCCGACGCCTAGCTGAGCCACAATTGGATGAGGTCCAGTGTGGATTCCGAGCAAACCGAAGTACTCAAGACCTAGCTGAGTGAAAAGGCTCTTGAGTATAAGAGTGAGATCCATCTTTGTTTCATAGATCTGGAAAAGGCGTTTGACAGGGTCCCCTGGAGCAAACTTTGGGACTGTTTGGCAAGGAAGAACATTCCAGTACCTCTGATTCATGCTATACAGAGCTTCTACAAGTCTTGCAGAAATTATGGGAGGACAGCAAACCATAAATCAGAAGAGTTCAAGACCACCACTGGTGTAAGACAAGGTGAAATCATGTAACCTTATCTTTTCATACTCCTCATGGACGATGTTATCAAGGCATGTAAGGAGAGAACAAGAAAGTGTTCAGTGGGGTACTGGAATATGAGACAGGTATGTATTTCAGAGTTGGCATTTGCTGATGATGTTGCCCTGATTGCTAAATCAGAGGCACATCTCCAATCCAACCTGCAAGTATGGAAGGAAGAGCTGGAGAAGAGAGGGATGGTCATAAGCAGCTCTAAAACAAAATCCATGGTGATATCACGAGAAGAAAGACGACATCAGATTAAGCTGGGAGAACAGGTCTTGGAGCAGGTCGACCACTTTAAATATCTCGTAGCTATTATAGACCGAAAGGGAGGCATCATAGAAGAGTTGGCCACTCGAAAAGCTGCAGCTGGGAGACTTTTTCAGGCCATAAATCGAGGATTCCTCAGCATGAGAAAGGTTGGTAAGAAAACGAAGATGGCTGTATACCGCTCCACCTATGTCCCAGTCTTGACATATGGATGCGAGTCATGGGCAATGACTACAACCCACAAAAGCCAGATCCAAACCTCAGAAATGAGGTATCTGAGGAAGGTGGTTGAAGTAACAAGAAGAGACATGGTCCGCAACCAGACGATACGCCAAGGCCTAAAATCCCACCCCCTGCAGACCCAAGTAGAACAGTCCCAACTAAGATGGTTTGGCCTTGTCTGCAGAATAGGAGAAGATTGGCTACTGTCGCAGATATAGTTGATGGTACACTCCAATTGTTGGAGAATGAGAACCCAATTGTCGCATAAAGAGTTTTGTATAGTAATGAAGATGTGTAGAAAGCACATAGACCTTTATACACTAGTTTTTCACAGATGTGAGCTAGTGTTGAGGGAAAAAGTTAACAGAAGGGCACAGGTTATTGTCAGTGATTCTCTCACCTTTAGACTGCCAACTCTTGTATTTTTCTGGCGACGACGAACTCTTTCTTACTCAAATCTTTTTAAAGATGAACTAGTAGTAACAAGTAATACAAAGAGGGTTGAGAATGTTTTTTCTGAACAGAACATACAATCAACTAAGTCAAACTCAGAATGATGGTGAGTTACAGAATGTACATAATTACTTTAATTACAGTGAAAATAAAATCAATGTTGACATGTACTTTAAAAAAAGAAATACTAGGAAATTTAGAACTGTCAGTGTCTTTGGTTCAGATAAGAATAAGAGGCTATTTTCCTCACTGACGAAAGTTTATTCCTATGGCTATTTCGTGGAAAAGTGAATTCTGATTTTGGTCTGGGTTTTACGTAGACTTATCTGCTTGGACTTCTCCTGGGCGTCACAGTAGGTAGGGATTACCAACTGGAGAATTTGATTCAGTGGGGCTACAGTTCAAGAGATGACTAGGCTGTTCGTTCACCTGGTTGTGAAGTTGCGTTATGCTGTTCAGGTGCTGACGATGTGTTAACTGCTTAAAGCTGTAGACTGCTCAGGGTTGCTGACATGTGATCACCGCTAGGTTTGAGACGTAAGCACTAGTTCTCTCTGTAGCATAGAGCAACTAGGCGGTTTACTCGCAACAATTTACAGCAAATCAAAATCCAGAAACTGGCTAGGATTCTGCAACTGGGCTGTGGAAGACAATACAGGCAATCAATCTTCTGTTTGTTTTACAGATATATTAACTACAGCCACTCTGGACATTTCGTCTCAGAATGGTGCCTAATAATATATTTACCTGAATCCTTAAAGGCGACTGTCCATTTGTTTACAAATTCCTGTCTAGCGGTAGTCTCACACTGGTCAGGTCAGTCAGGTCAACCTTTGTTACAAGCAGACGCTTGGCCGTGTGCGTTCATGCGTGACTGCATTGGAGGAATATTTCATTCACTCGTTCATTGAACAACATGGTTCTTCTCTCGTTCACAACAGTTTTCTTCATCACATTCCTAATACAATTAGCTTGTAGTACTTTCTCATATCAGCCAGTACTTACATCATTATAATGCATCAATAACATTCATAATACATAAATGCAAAATAGCTATAAATCTAATGTAAAGAAATAAAACCACAATATTAAGTATTTCACACTTTACATCAATTAACTAATCCCTTAATATTAGAGTTAGCTAATTAAGCGAATACTGAGAGTTTGCTTACCGCTCAGGACTTTATCCACCGCTTGAGAAATAGAACTTTAGTAGCGTTTACTCAATCAATCACATATACTTGTAGGTATGAGGTAAGTTGATGCTTCTATTCTATAACTTATAAGCGTGCATTGTCTCCCAACGGTTAATCAGCAAGTGATCTTCAAACTCAGCGTTTGTTCGCATGAAGTTAAAACATTTCCTGATTCCCACGCCAAGAGTTAATTATTTCCCGTCTCTCGTTTAGACACGTACGGTACCAAGATTTATCGTGGCGGTCTCCATGTGACCACTGAACATGGAAATATGATACTCTGAGAACCACTGTCGTTTCGACTAAGCGAATAAATCGCATAGACGTCCCTAAAGAAATGCTTTAAAGTGCCTTTGTTGAAGAAGATAGAATTTGGATAGAATGACAGGACTATTAGTGAAGACTAGAAAAACAGCTAAAGAAACGATCGCAGGTGCAAATATTTCCGTAGAGAAAACAGACAAAATGTGAAGGAAAAGAAAATTAAGGAATTTTAAAATAATCTAGACAAAATCTTCGAGCACTCTGTGACAGCTACCACGACAAGCATGAGAAACAAAAAGCCAGGGATCCAGACCCCCAGGACGACCAAGAGTTCGCTGGGAGGACAATATTATACAATCTTTGAAGTACCGAGGACTAGAATGGAACCAGGACAGAAGGAAGACAGCCGATAGGATAGTCTGGCGCTCTCTCTTTTAAACTCTACACCTTACGGTAGAAGGGGAAAGACTAAGTAAGTAAGTATAAAAAAAAGAAATGAATCAAACAGAATAATACTTAAGGCAAAAGAAAGTCATTGGAGAAATTTCTGCCAAACACTGAACCCTGCAACTAACTCTATAACAGATGTGTGGAATAAGGTAAAAGCCATTAAAGGTGTTGCATTTTCATACAGAACGATTCCGTTCCAATAGCTTTGAGAGACACCCGGATGTTGACAGAGCATGCGCAGAGCATAGCGTCAGTAATCGGACTTCTGCTCTTCTGAACGCTGGTTCCAGTCAGTCAAGTCAACATGTATACATGTCTCTTCTTGTTACTTCAACCACCTTCCTCATATATGTCATTTCTGAGGTTTGAATCTGGCTTTTGTGGGTTGTTGTTATTGCCCACGATTCGTATCTATACGTCAAGACTGGGGCATAGGTGGAGCAGTATACAGCCATCTTCGTCTTCTTACCAACTTCTCTTTTGCTGAGGGATCCTCGATTTATGACATGAAAAAGTCTCCCAGCTGCTGCTGTTCGGGTAGCCAAATCTTTTTTTATGTCTCCCTTCCAGTCTATGACCGCTCCGTCATATTTAAAGTGGTTGAACTGCTCCATGACCTATTCTCCCAGCTTAATCTGATGCCTTCTTTCCTCTATTGATATCACCATGGTTTTTGTTTTAGAGCTGCTTATGACTATTCCTCTCTTCTCCAACACTTCCTTCCAGACTTGCAGGTCGAATTTAGCAATCAGGGCAACATGCGACGTATAATGGAAAAAGAGCTGGAAGCCTTACTACGGTCACTGACAGACCAGAAGGCTGATGAGACAGTTGTCTCAGCATTCAAGTACGTATCTGAATTAAAGAAACGGTTACAACTAGGATGGGACCTAGCAACAACCAACCTTAAGCGCGCACGCATGAAGCACGCTAAAAGATACAACAAAGCAGAGAAAGAGAGAGAATTGCAACCAGGAGAGAAAGTTTTGTTGTTACTTCCTACCGGAAACAACAAACTACGCATCGGATGGCAAGGGCAGATTACCGTCCTTAAAAAGATCTCGAGAACGAACTACAAGATCTCTTTAAAAAGTAAGGAAAAAGTCTACCACATAAATCTGTTAAAGAAATATTTGGAAATACCGGTGCCTTCCCCTGAACATCTCTTGGCGGTCGCTATAGAAACCGAAGATGAGGAAGATGACGAAAGTTGCATAGAATACCAACTACAACAAACGGAGTCATTCGAAGATGTTAAATTCGGCGACATCCTCACAGAAGCGCAACAGACAGAAACTAAGGCGTTTCTGAAACAGTATTCAGCAGTCTTAACGGACATACCTGGTCGTACACATCTCGTGAAGTTTGATATGAAGCTGACAAATGAGACGCCTGTAAGAACCAGATATTATCCGATCCCGTATGCGAAAGCAGACACGTTACGTGGATAAATAGACCAATTGCTGCAAGCTGGGATTATTAGCGAGTCTACATCTCCCTATAGCTCAAATGTTGTACTGTTACAGAAACCGAATAAAGAAGTTTGGCTGTGTATTGACTATCGTCTACTCAATACAGTAACAGAGTTCCAGCCTGAACCACTCAGAACTGTTTACTAAACTTAGCAAGGCAAAATGTTTCTCCAAGATTGACCTGAGTAAAGGTTATTACCAAATACCAGTCAAGGAGGAAATTAAACCTCTGTTAGCTTTTAGCACCAGCGAAGGACATTATACTTTTAATGTTATGCCTTTCGGATTACATAATGCACCAGGAGTCTTCACTAGAATGATGAGAAAGCTTTTGGAACCCTTGCAAAGTCCAAACATTCACAATTTTATGGACGACATTTTGATTGCAACGGATAACTACGAAGAACATATTGCTACGGTCACTATGCTCCTCGGGAGACTAAAGGAAGCCGGGCTAATCGCCCGACCTAGCAAATGTTTAATCGGTTTTGAAAAGCTTGACTTCCTAGGTCATACCATTTCTCACGGTTGTATGTGGCCAGCAGCGAAAACATTGAGAAAATACGAGCAGCAGCAAGACCGGTCACCACGAAGGACTGCCGCTCATTTCTTTCACTCTGTGCATACTACCAGCAATTCATTAAAAACTTCAACGAACTTACTGTGCCATTGACAGACACCACGCGGAAAGGAAAACCGGATAAAATTGTTTGGACACTAGAGTGCGAAAACGCATACGTCACTCTTAAAGTCCAGCTGACCTCATGTCCTATTCTAAGATTACCTGACCTCAAGAAACCTTTCGTGTTACGAGTTGACGCAAGTGCGAAGGGAATTGGATCGACACTGCTTCAGGCGGACGACCAACATTCTTACCTGTTGTTTCCAGTCTCTTACGGAAGCCGCAAACTGAATACAGCAGAAATGAACTATTTCACCGTTGAAAAAGAATGTCTCGCACTTGTGAATGGAATCAGGAGACACCATGAATATTTATATAGAGTTCTATTTGTGGTGCACACGGACCATGCTCCATTAGCGTTTTTAGCAGCCAATAAGGATTTTAACGCAAGAATTATGCGTTGGGCAAATCTCCTATGCGTTTATTCATTCAAAATACACTATATACCAGGAAGAGATAACGTAGGCGCCGACTTTATGAGTCGTCATTGATGAAGAGAATAATGTAATTGAGGATAGCAATCACTCTGAGGCTACGAATGACAGTAGTTATGTTTCCATTAATTAGATATGAATGGGTTTCACATCTTCAAGCCCGGACGTAATGGAAAAAGAGCGTGCAGTAATCTGACAGACTTTGTAAATCTCGTAACGCTCTATGATTTGCTAGCTAAAACCATGCATTTACTGCCTGTCTTTACTCACACAAGCTTATTTTTTTCATCCCCGCCTCTTCTCTTCGAACTCAAGCAAACAAAGCGTTTACAAACTTTCGTGACCTGCCCGTCATAACAGATAGCGAATCAAGTTTGTTTACCTCGTCTTCTCACGCAAGCTAATCTGTCAATCATACGATACCTGACAGACCGCACGTGAAAAACACAGAATCTTTTAACTCTTTAACCCCCAAGAGCCAGTATACTATACTTCCCGCTAGACCCATTTGGCCCAATCAACAGTATACTGGCTTTCGTATCTCTTGATCCTTTCTAGGGCTGTTTTCTAATTTTGACAACTCAAAAACGCTATTTTCTTAAAGTATAGCCATCCATTATGGGCTTTTGTTATTTATGAATATGAACATTTTTAAAAAATTATTTCCAAACAAAAACAATAAAAACATACTGGTATGGCCATTTTTGTTTGGGCCAAACCCACTTTTTTGCTTGGGACTGAAAGAGTTAAAGACTACGAAGGGAAACACAGGCTTCCCAGAATACGTTTGAAGTAGACTCACGGGCAAAATCTTCGAGAGACCCGTTAGACGTAAGAATTCTTCTGATGTCGATTACTTATTAGCAACACCCGAGAGAGCGAAATGTAAGCCTTTATCTTGTAACTCTGTTTCTGGCCACATACAACCGTGAGAAACGGTATGACCTAGGAAGTCAAGCTTTTCAAAACCGATTAAACATTTGCTAGGTCGGGCGATTAGCCCGGCTTCCTTTAGTCTCCCGAGGAGCATAGTGACCGTAGCAATATGTTCTTCGTAGTTATCCGTTGCAATCAAAATGTCGTCCATAAAATTGTGAATGTTTGGACTTTGCAAGGGTTCCAAAAGCTTTCTCATCATTCTAGTGAAGACTCCTGGTGCATTATGTAATCCGAAAGGCATAACATTAAAAGTATAATGTCCTTCACTGGTGCTAAAAGCTAACAGAGGTTTAATTTCCTCCTTGACTGGTATTTGGTAATAACCTTTACTCAGGTCATTCTTGGAGAAACGTTTTGCCTTGCTAAGTTTAGTAAACAGTTCTGCAGCGCTTTGGAGTGGTTCAGGCTGGAACTCTGTTTCTGTATTGAGTAGACGATAGTCAATACACAGCCGAACTTCCTTACTCGGTTTCTGTAACAGTACGACGCTTGAGCTATAGGGAGATGTAGACTCGCTAATAATCCCAACTTGCAGCAATTGGTCTATTTATCCACGTAACGTACCTGCTTTCGCATACGGGATCGGATAAACTCTGGTTCTTACAGGCGTCTCATTTGTCAGCTTCATATCAAACTTCACGAGATGTGTACGACCAGGTATGTCCGTTAAGACTGCTGAATACTGTTTCAGAAACGCCTTAGTTTCTGTCTGTTGCGCTTCTGAGAGGATGTCGCCGAATTTAACATCTTCGAATGACTCCGTTTGTTGTAGTTGGTATTCTATGCAACTTTCGTCATCTTCCTTATCTTCGGTTTCTATAGCGACCGCCAAGAGATGTTCAGGGGAAGTCACCGGTCTTTCTAAATATTTCTTTAACAGATTTATGTGGTAGATTTTTTCCTTACCTTTTACAGAGATCTTGTAGTTCGTTCTCGAGATATTTTTAAGGACGGTAATCTGCCCTTGCCATCCGATGCGTAGTTTGTTGTTTCCGGTAGGAAGTAACAACAAAACTTTCTCTCTCTTTCGCTGCTTTGTTGTATCTTTTAGCGTGCTTCATGCGTGCGCGCTTAAGGTTGGTTGTTGCTAGGTCCCATCCTAATTGTAACCATTCCTTTAATTCAGATACGTACTTTAATGCTGAGACAACTGTCTCATTAGCCTTCTGGTCTGTCAGTGACCATAGTAAGGCTTCCAGCTCTTTTTCCATTATACGTCGCATGTTGCCCTGATTGCTAAATCCGACCTGCAAGTCTGGAAGGAAGTGTTGGAGAAGAGAGGAATAGTCATAAGCAGCTCTAAAACAAAAACCATGGTGATATCAAGAGAGGAAAGAAGGCATCAGATTAAGCTGGGAGAATAGGCCCTGGAGCAGTTCAACCACTTTAAATATGTCGGAGCGGTCATAGACTGGAAGGGAGACATAAAAAAAAGGAGTTGGCTACCCGAAGAGCAGCAGCTGGGAGACTTTTTCGGGTCATAAATCGAGGATCCCACAGCAAAAGAGAAGTTGGTAAGAAGACGAAGATGGCTGTATACCGCTCCACCTATGCCCCAGTCTTGACGTATGGATACGAATCGTGGGTAATAACAACAACCCACAAAAGCCAGATTCAAACCTCAGAAATGACATATCTGAGGAAGGTAGTTGAAGTAACAAGAAGAGACATGGTCCACAACCAGACGATACGTTAAGGCCTAAAAAAAACAACCCCTGCAGACTCAAGTTGAACAATCCCAAATAAGATGGTTTGGCCATGTCTGCAGAGAGGGGAACGATCAATACCACGACATGCATGGGAAACTAAGACCCAGGGATCCAGACCTCCAGGACGACGCAGAGTCCGCATAGAGGGCAACATCGACAATTTTTCAAGGACCGAGGACTAGACTGGAACCAGGCCAGGAGGAAGACAGCCGATAGGATAGAATGACACTCTCTCTTCCAAATCTCTACACCTCACAGTAGAAGCGGAACGACCAAGTTAGTAAGTAAGAAAAAAAACTTTTCATTTTTCAAAATTAAAAATCCTTGACATACAACGAACGCTCCCATAAGTGGAGGTCACTCACTCACACTCACACGATAGCCTACTTCAAAATGCCCAAGTTGTGTTGTCCGATAAGTTCTGTTATTCTGTGCCATTACTATATTTATCTTAACAGCAGAATCAAGACAACCCACTTACAGCTGGGTAAACTTAAGAGTGGTCCTATCTGGTTTCGAACCCGGTAATTCTGCATTGAGAAGCAAGCGCTGTAACTAGTTTGCCAGCTCGACTGTTTACATACGAAGTCTGATAAGCGAAAGTTCCCACCTCTTTTTTGGATCTTTCCTTCGTTGAGTCTGAAAAATATTCAATTTACTTTTCAAGAGGAACTAGGCTCCAGAACGGTCCGAAGATGAAGACACGTGAAGAAACAACACAAATAAAACAGGAACAAGATTCTGAGGTATGGTAGAGTTTCAGAAAAGTAGATAAAGGCTGCCATGATGGCCAAGTGGATATCGATATATCTGCTGTGTCGCTTCAGTCATTTGGGAAAAAAAAAAATTCTAATGCTAAACTTAACCCAACCACTGTTTTGACCTTTTTCAAATTAAAAAAAAGGATAAATCTTAACACACACGAAGATTGAAATAGAATACATTATTTTTAAAAGACAAAGGTTAATCCTGTCGCCAAATGTTCCATACATGCCACACCTCGGAGATGAAAAACCTGTATAAAAATCTAAACCCTGTACAAAGACCCACAAAACCTGTACAAAGATTGAAAAAAAAACATATCAAAAGAGTTAATTCATGTAAAAATATTTTCAATTACAGTGGACTGCATTATAAATAAGGCACCGGGACTTTGCCTTTAAAAGAAGGTCTTCATTTTTTTAAAAACCCAAACAATAAATGTCTGAGTTTATTTTACACTGTAAAAATAATGTGATGGTGTCATCATTTAGTCTATTTCTGTGCTTAATTATCACTAACAGACTGAGAAATCCTGTGTTCTATAGGACCTTATAAAAGAACTCTGAGACACAGTAATAAGGGGAATGGGTTAGAAAACCTGTACAGAAATTGTGTACAGGGTGTACACATCTGAAAACGCAAACTCCTTGTACAGATTGTGGGAAAACCATAGCATGTGGCATGTATGACGTTCCGCAGTGAATATGGGGATTTTTGAGATAAGAACCCTAACCTAAACCCTAATCCTAATTCTGTAATATACATATTTACTGCGGAACGTTCTGCGACAATCATTGGGAAATTACCCAAAGGTTAATCCTTCTGTTCAACCATTATTGGTTATAATTAGGATAAAGAATGTAGTAAATTCAAGATAATAAAATCTGATATCTAAATATAGTATCATCTCCCCCATCCACTCTGTCCAAATATAGTAAATCAAAACTGAAATTGCGTGAAAGTAAGTGTGTGCCCTCCCCTTTCTAAAAAAAAATAAATACAATCAAAAAAGAACAAAAACAAGTAGCCTACAGCTTATAACTGCTCTGGTAAAAATGGGTGAGACAGCCCAGGGGTGTCCTGGGATGACATTCAATCCACCAATTATCTGCCATCATCCATATGAGACCCCATCAGACTACCCCTTATCCTCACACAATCATTGATCCTTAAATATTAATTTCAGTTCTTGTTAAAAAAAAAAAACGCAACTTTTTTGGTGTTACTTTTATAAAAGATATTCGCTGATTGGACATCAGTCAACCTATCGACTGTGTCCACCTGGTCATTAACTTCTCGTGGTTACCTGAATTGTACTCACCTCATGATTCGTGAGGTCATGAAAGAGGTCAAGGTCAAAACAACATTTTTGTCAATAACCCGTGACAGGTTCGTGAGAATCCCGTGAAACTTACTGAACACAAAACTCTCTGACCATGTTATTGAATGCTTATAAAAGATTGACGCTCCTCGAATAAATTCAGTTGAAAATTCAATGCGCAAGTATGGCTCATCTCACTACAGAACAACGACTCATCATCATTGGATGTTTACAGACTGGACAGTCACAAAGTGTAGTGGCCAGACAATTTAATATGGTTAGAAGCACCATTAGTCGCCTTTGGAGGCGATTTCAAGAAACTGGCTCAGTGGCAGACAGGCCGCGCAGTGGAAGACCCAGAGTCACAACTCATGCCGAAGACCGCTTCATACAGCTGCATCACCTAAGGAATCGACTTGCATCTGCGTCCTCCACAGTCCAGTCAATGTCAGCAGCTCGTCAAATTTCAGATCAAACGGTCAGGAACCGGCTGCACGACTCTGGTCTTTGGGCTAGAAGACCCTACAGAGGTCCTGTTCTTACGGACCGGCATCGCCAGAACCGACTGCAGTGGGCAAACCTGCATCATCAATGGACCATTGGGAATGACTGGAGACGGGTTTGGTTTAGTGATGAATCATTTTTTGTGCTCCAGCAACACGATAGACAGAGAAGAGTTTACCGCAAAGGTTCATGAGCGCTACGCCTAGAACAGCATTGATGAGGCTCCTCCACATGGTGGTGGAGGTGTACTGATGTGGGGGGGCAATCAACTTCATGGGAAGAAGTGACCTGGTGCAAATTGAAGGACGCCTGAATGCCCAACGATACGTCGCTGAAATTCTTCGTCCTCACGTCCTTCCACTTCTGGCTGCACGAGGGTCGATTTTTCAGTAGGATAACGCTTGACCTCATGTGGCACAACTCACCACCCAGTTCCTTGCTGACAACAACGTCCAGACCAATCCGTGGCCAGCCATGTCATCAAACATGAACCCCATAGAACACTTATGGGATGAACTCGACAGATGACTCCGCCAGCAAGACGTGGCTCCATCCAATCTCCGACAGTTGTCTCTAGCACTGCGGGAAGAGTGGGCAGCCATCCCACAACAACAGATCCAACGGCTAATCGGATCCATGTCAAGGAGATGTCGTTCTCTGATAGAGGCCAGAGGAAGCCATACACCTTACTGAAACGGAGGCCTCAATCGCAAAGAATAAAAGTCCAAACCAAATGTTATGAACATCATTTCATTGTTAAAGTCTGAAAGTTTCTTCATGCCAAGATTGAAACATTAATTCCATAAAATAAAATTTTTGTACAAGTTTGAAATTTGGTGTCCATTACCACTGCAATAATGTTGCGTTTCTTTTTTTGAACAGTTTATATAGGCCTACTGTTTTAATGTATTGTGCACTCCTCTAAAAAGTTTCTTATTGTCAGGAATTTTTAGTTCTCTAGATACTATACACGTTCTTGTTGGAGCCTTTAACAATTTTTATGCGTGTCTGCCCTTCACATTTCCATCCCACTCTACTGTCCATTCATCAGTTATTTTTCTTTTAATTAAGCTTTGATCTCGGTTTTACTCAGCCTCACATTTTTTGGGTTTCTATTAGTTCTGCTTTTCTTAGCTCCTCTATCCGCCTTTTCATTTCCTTCTATGCCAACATGTCAAGGTATCCATGCTATTAGAAATAAATATGGCTTTGAAACAGAATTCAGAGTTGCAGTAAAAAGGGTTTAGGTGTCCTAATCATAATATTGCAATGTGACCCTGAACTGTAACAGCAATGTTTAAAACAGCCAAAAATAAATAAAATATAAACATCATCCAGTGTTATGCACCAACGAATGATGAAGAAGAATCTGCAAAAGAAGAGTTTTACACCAGACTACAAAATGTCTTGGATAAAAAGAGAAGAAAGGACATCACAATTTTGATGGGGGACATAAATGCAACAATACGAACAGACAACACCGACTTTGAGCAAATCATGGAAGAACAAGGATTAGGTATGATGAAGGAGAATAGGAAACTATTAACCAACTTCTGTGCTTCAGATCCACCGGCTATAGGAGGAAGCATATTTCCACATAAAGGAATATATAATGTAACATGGATATCACCAGGCCACAGAACAGAGAATCATATTGATCATATATGCATAAATAAGAAGATTAGGTCATCATTGCATGATGTAAAAGTATATAGACGAGCAGATGTGGTATCAAATCACCATTGTCTGTTAGCTAAAATAAAATTAAAAAATTTACAACAGGGCATAACTATTGAAAACAGTATAATGTGGGATCTAAGAAATCAGGAAATAAGAGAAAAATTTTTAGTTGCAGTATCCAACAAATACCAAGGACTCCAACATCTGGGTGATGTACAGATACAGAAGACCACTGGCATAAAAATAAATGCAAGTCGGAGTCGACCGAAAGGTGCAGATATCACAGCTATGAAATGTCCTTTTCAGGGCAAACAAGGAAGAAGAAACAGAAGCAAAACCAGAAGCTGCAAAGTCAAGGCTTATGAAATGTAAGCAGAAGGAAACTAAGAAGAAATATCAATAGAGACAAGAGATAGTATTTCGACGAGTTGGCAAAGAAAGTAGAGGAAGTTGCAGCCAAAGAAAATATGAGGGACCTGTACAGCAACACAGGGAAATATAAGCAGACAAAAGGCCTCATCAAAGATAATATAAAATTGGTAAGTAATATACAAGAATTAATGAAGAGATGGACAGAATATTTTGAGGAACTTCTCAATTGACCAGCTCCAACAAATCCCCTCAAGCATTCAGCAAGCAGGGGAGGAGCTACAAATCAACGTGGAACAACCAGGTATAGAAGAAATAAAGAAAGCCATAAAGCTTCTGAAAGATGGAAAAGCAGCTGGTCCATATGACATTCCAGCAGAGGCCATCAAAACAGATATTGATAACTCCACAGAGATATTATACAAACTACTAGGCAAAGTCTGGGAGAGAGAAGAAATACCAGCAAAATGGTATGAAGGTTATCTGGTTAGGTTGTCTTAGAAGGGAAATTTACAAGAGTGCACAAATTATAGAGGAATAATGTTACTATCAGTGCCAGAAAAATTATTAAACAGAAGCATGCTTGAAAGATTAAAATAGTTCATAGGCATGCAACTGAGAGATGAACAAGCAAGTTTTCAACAAAACAGATCATGTACAGATCAGATAGCCACATTGAGAATAATAGTTGGACAAAGTATGAAATGGAATTCACTACTATACATCGGATGTGTGGACTATGAAAAGGCATTTGACAGTGTAGATAGAGAATCACTGGAAATTTATGAGGCATTATGGAGTTCCTATGAAGGTCATTAACTTAATAAAGAAGACTTGTGAAGATATGACATGCAGAGTTCTTCAAGAAGGACTACTTACAGATCCATTTGGGTTAAGAAAGGGAGTGTGACAGGGATACCTCTTGTCTCCATTCCTTTTCCTACTAGCAATAGATTGGGTAATGAAAACATTGACGACACACAACAGAAATGGAATCCAGTGAAATCTGACTAAACAGCTTGATGATCTAGATTTTGCAGATGACTTTTCTCTTCTGTCCCATAGCCATAATCAGATGCAAGACAAATTGAAAATACTCAATAAGAAGTCTGAAAATATCCTATCGGCTGTCTTCCTCCTGGCCTGGTTCCATTCTAGTCCTCGATCCTTCAAAGATTGTCTAATGTTGTCCTCCCAGCGGACTCTGGGTCGTCCTCGGGGTCTGGATCCTTGGCTCTTTGTTTCCCATGCTTGTTGTGGTATCCGATCTTCTCCCATTCTGCAGACATGGCCAAACCATCTTAATTGGGACTGTTCTACTTGGGTCTGCAGGGGGTAGGATTTAAGGCCTTGACGTATCGTCTGGTTGCGTACCATGTCTCTTCTTATTACTTCAACCACCTTCCTCAGATACCTCATTTTTGAGGTTTGGATCTGGCTTTTATGGGTTGTAGTCTTTGCCCATGACTCGCATTTGTATGTCAAGACTGGGACATAGGTGGAGCGGTATACAGCCATCTTCGTTTTCTTACCAACCTCTCTCTTGCTGAGGAATCCTCGATTTATGGCCTGAAAAAGTCTCCCAGCTGCTGCTTTTCGAGTGGCCAACTCTTCTTTGATGCCTCCCTTTCGGTCTATAATAGCTCCGAAAAAGACAAAGATAATGAGAATAAATGCTAGAAATGATAACAAAGTTGAACTTGAAGATGCACCACTAAAAGATGTAGAATTGTACCGTACACATATCTTGGCAGCATTATAGACAAAGTTGGAGGGACAGACAGTGATATCAAAATAAGAATATAAAAGCAAGATGAGCTTTCATTGCCATGGGAAACATACAGAGATCAAGAAAAATCAAGTCCAACATGAAAATAACCCCCTGTATTTCTTCACATGTCTCATTCCATACAGTTTTGATTTGCTGCCGGTAGTCTTCTGTATTAACTACATCTTCCAGCAGTTACAGTTGAATGGAAATATAAAAAAAAACACACACACAAATAGTAATACGTCTTACAAGGAGAAAGGACAAGAAAAACCTACGTTGCGGCCACAAGGCCTTCGTCATGGACAAACAAACAAGAGACAGGAGGGAAAGAAAATGAGAATTAAGTAGAGAACATGAAACTATAGAAATAAGAGAAAAAAAAACTCCCTTATGTCCAGTCACATGGTGAAGCAAGATGGCTGCCACTAAACCAGAAAGCGGAAGTCGATAGTACATGTAAAAACAAAAATAAGAAATAATGAAAACAAGGACCGGAAAAGAGTGACGAAAAAAAAAAATCAATAAATAAATAAAATAAAAAAAAAGCGATTTCCAGCAGTTAGAGCACTTGGAATTTGATGGATACTGTGACCACAAATTTGTCTCTTGTTTCTTGATTTCTTAGATGTCCTACATTAAATTGTTGTCTATTCTTCTTCTTTCGTTCGCTTGATATATGTTGTCTATATCTGCAATGTTGTTTCTTATATAAACTTCACTGTCTTTTGTAGTTCATACAGAGGTCCGTATAGTTTTGTTTCCAGTGTTGTTTCTCTGGGCCAGTGAGTTTGCCTCAATATATCATATTTGGGGCAATCTTGAAGTACATGCTCCGCAGTCGGGTACCTGTCCACATGTACACATGGCTGAATTGCCAATCTTGAATTTTGTATACATGTGGCTGCAGAGGCGGTTGTGTCCTGTTCCGAGGTGCAGAATGACAATTTGTTCTAATCTGTTCATAGCTTGGTAGTCATCCTGTGTTGGTGTTGGTGGCTTTCTGATTGATTTGATCATCTTTTTCTTCTGATGGTACGTAACTGGTACATCCAGTTGCTCGTCTGCAGCACCTTCTTTAGCCAGTTGGTCCGCTCTCTCGTTTCCTGGTATTCCACAATGAGACAGTATCCACTGCATGGCGACCCTGCGCTGGTTGCACAGTTCAGAAAGTAGGACTTGTATACCTGGCAATTTTCTGGACTGAAGTGCTTGGAGTGCTGATCTTGCATCTGTCAGGAATACTACAGGCTGTGGACCAAGGTTGGTGTTCAACAGTTTCTCAGTTGCCTGGATTTCTGCATCATAGTTGTTACAGAATTTCCCCATTGGTACTCTGACCGTATCCCTAGTGTTGTTTGGGTATTCTATGTACACTCCTGCTCTACCATTCTTTACTGCATTCTGTACTGACCCATCCGTGTATACTTGGACCAAGAGGTCCTGTAGGTATTCATCATCCAGGAAACTGAGAGTGACTGTCCTACGTTGCTCGCTGTTCTGTTCATCCCTGTCAAATATTCCTTTCACTTTTGTCTGGATGTGTACTGGTAGTCCAGGCTCCTCTCTCCAAGGGGTTTGCTCTGGCACAGACTTTAGGAGGCTGTTAACTTCAGGCAGGTCTGAGGTTTGCCTATGAAATCGTTTGGCCTGGTGGATAAAGCTGCTTCTTTTCAATCGCCTCATTGCTAGGTTTTGGAATCTGTCCTTCATTGGATGGCTCGGCATACAGAGGAACTTTTCTGCTTGTGTTAGCACTTTTGTGTCTCTGTGTTCTCTCAGTGCTTGTATCCTCCCCATTTTCTCCATCTCCACTATAGGCGTTGATTTCATTGCCCCCGTGATGACCCTAAGCACCTGGTTTTGCACCTTATCTAGTCTAGCTCTTGTAATGTGGTGTTTGATGCTGGACACCATGCAGCTGACCCATATTCCAGGTGTTGTTACATGCCCTGCTGGTAAACTTTACTAAGTATTTTCCCGCTGGCTCCCCATGTGGTTCCACTTAGTTTTCTCAGGATGGCTAACTTCCTCCTGGCCTTTGTTGCTGCCTTCTTGATGTGCTGCTTCCCTGTCAGCCTAACATCGAATGTAACTCCGAGATAGGTGGGTTGTTTATCTTCTCTCAGGAGCTCTTCATTTATCTTGATGACACCAGCTTTTTGTTTGGGAGAGAGGGTGAAGAGTGTAGTGCTGCGCTTGTCTGTGTTGATGCTGACACACCATCTATTTGCCCATGAGGGTAAGGCATCTAAAGCTCTTTGTAGCAGTTTGGTGGCCACTGTTGCATGCTCATCTGTGGACCATATTACAGGTCATCAGCATACATTGCCACTTTCATTCCATGTGGTAGTTCAGCAACTAGGTCGCTGACGTAGACTAGGAAAAGTGTGGGGGACAGAACCCCTCCATGAGGGACGCCATGACGCAGTAGAATTTTCTTACTCTGGAGGCTGTCTAGTTGTAATTGGGCTCTTCTGTTATGCAAGTATGCTTTCACCCATTTGTACATCCTACCATTCACTCTACAGTTTCTTCAAGGAAGTTGAGGGGAACTGCGGTAAGACGTGGAGTACAATGGATGGGTTTGGAAAAAAAAAAAAAAAAAAAATAGAAAAAAGGTGATTCGTCTTACGAGGACAAAAGACAAAGAAAATAGTCTACGTTACAGCCACATCCTCGGGCCTGTCGTGACTCCCTTCCTTTTTCACAACTTCTCCGCCTCCGCCGTTTGTGCCAAGACGACGATGACTTCCACTTCCGAGCAAATGAGATGTTGGATTTCTTCCGTAGCAGACTTTATCCGGAACATGTTCTCACCTCTGCACTTCAATGTGTGCTCCCCATCTCTCGTCAGGAGGCCCTCAAACCTCACTATAAATCCACTTCGGATAGAGTCAAATTAATCTTGACCCATCACCCTCACAGTACTGCTGTCAAACAGATCCTTTTCTGCCACCTCGCTATCCTCCAAGCAGAGCCTGTGACCCAAGAAGTATTTGGTGAAGCACCTTTGGTGGCATATAGACGCGACAAGAACTTGAAGGATCTTCTTGTTCACAGCCGTCTCCCAAAGGAGAATGCCACTCACTTTGGCACACTACCCTGTGGTCGGACACGATGCAACACGTGCAAGTATGTCATCTCAATCCAGAAGGTGTCCTTTCCTAAGGCTACGTACACCATCACTAGTAGCTTCACGTGTGAATCGCGCAATGTCATTTATACGATCATATGTAAACGTTGCTGCAAAACCTATATTGGCCAAACAGGCAAACGACTTGGGGACAGATTCAGCCAGCACTTAAATGACATCGCTCAGCAAAAGTCCACACCAGTTGCCATACACTTCAATGGTCCTGACCACCAGGGTCCCATCGACATCCAGGTCACAGCGATCCGATCCTGCTCCTCTGATACTGCCATCTGAGAACAGCTTGAGAACCATCTTATCCACCGCATGGGGTGTCTAAAACCAGCCGGTCTCAACACTTTTCACACCTTTGTCTGAGGTCACCCTTTCCTCTCTTGCTCTATTTGGACTCTTTCCACTCTTATCCTATTCTTCTATTTTTATGCCATCCTCCATAATATGTATGAATATACACTGTTTCTAATTTGTCTTGATTTTTTTATTTCATATTTATTTATCTCCCACTCATTCTGTCCTCTTCTATTTCCAGTCCCCACTTTTATTACGTTTGGGTAGTTTATTGTTCGGTTTCGTTTTTTAGTTTTTAGTTTCTTAGTATGTATTGTGTACATCCGGTGGCGGAAGTCACTTCCTGTTCAGCCACGCGTCCAACAGCGGACAGCGAATATTGATAGGATTTCGATGCCGTGCCTTCAGGGAAGTACCTAGGTTTTATTTTTATATACTGCTCAAAAAAAGTTAAAGGTTTCAATTTGTGTACCTCCAAGGTCAATCAAATGTACGTGAAGGAAAGGGAAATAATGCATGTTTGAAAATGCTTCCTATGGCAAAGCCTGTTGATAACATTGCTGAAATTTGCTTTTCACGTGCAAGTCGTGACTATGGTGAACACATTTCACCCACTTTTCGGAAGGAACGGGCAACGGGTATGTTTGTAACACTTACCATTTTAGCCATGGCTCAACTAAGACGCTTGACGAATGTTGACAGATGGAGAGCGATGGCATGGCTGCAGAATGATGTAGGGCTGCGAGAAGTTGCTAGGAGATTAGGAGTTGTCCACTCTGTCATACAAACTCTGCGTGATTGTTATAATGCAACCGGCAGTGTCGCAGAACAACGCAGGTCAGGACATCCAAGGTCTACCACAAGACGGCAAGACACGCTGAGCCATGGCTAAAATGGTAAATGTTACAAACATACCCATTGCCCGTTCTTTCCGAAAAGTGGGTGAAATGTGTTCACTATAGTCACGACTTACACGTGAAAAGCAAATTTCAGCAATGTTATCAACAGGCTTTGCCATAGGAAGCATTTTCAAACATGCATTATTTCCCTTTCCACCACGTGCATTTGATTGACCTTGGAGGTACACACATGTAACACAGATTTGATTTATTGTCAGAATAACAAACATTGTTTAAGCATGCAACAAAATGCAGCAAAACTTGTTTGACTGAGTGTTCAGGTTTAAAAAAAAACAGCTTAGTTGAAATGACCTAAAAATTGAAAGTGGCCTTTAACTTTTTTTGAGCAGTATATTTATTTAAGTTCTTATGTGTCCTATCTAGCCTTCACTTTCTTTCCTTTCCTGACGAAGGCCTTGTGGCTGTAATGTAGACTATTTTCTTTGTCTTTTGTCCTCGTAATACGAATCACCTTTTTTCGATTTTTTTTTCAAACCCATCCATTATACAGTTTCTTCATATTGCAATTGTTGTCTATAACATTTTTAAATGTTCATATGCATAAATTACTTTGCTGTTGTATATGAAACTGAAGGTAAATGGATGTACTTTACTCTAGTGCTATAAAAGCATTCATTGAAAAATTATTAGTTATCCAAGGTAAAATGGAGACTGTAAGAATAAGCTGGTGAAAAATTAGAGCAAAAGTATTCAATCAAATTCTTCTAGAATTGTTCCCCCGGAGAATATCCAAGGGTAAAGTTTCAAAATGTCACAAACAGAAGTATTCTAACAAAGTACAATCCGTTTTTAGTCAATAAACACTCAGAAAATTGTTAATTTCACAGATTACAGCAACAAGTCACATGGTTGTAAAAAAGAGGAGATTATATATTTGTACCTTGCTGAGCTCATAGTCTTCTCACGATGATGTGTGATCCATAGGAAATCACATAAGGTCACTCACAAATATATTTACACTAGGCTTATGTATAAACATTACTTTCTCATGGCATATTATATGAACTTATTACAGCCTAATTACATGCTCCTGTATCCATAACTTCATTATCGACATCAGACCTTCCGTTATCACTCAATATTAGGCTCCTGTTGAAAATATGAGTCATCTTCGATATCCTGTGAATAAATACTACAATCTGAATTATTATTGCTATCTAGAACTTCTTCAAATAACTTTCTAGCTCGCTCTGAAGTTAATTCAGAGGTCTACCAGAAGCAGTGGGCATGGCCATTTGATCTTATAAAATATGCGCTTAAGAAATCTTAAATTAATATGAAACCACAAAAACACTTTCTTAAATACATGAGGTATTTACTAGAAAGGTCTTCCTGTCGGAAATCACATTTTGGGTTGTTAAAATTGGAAAACAGCTCTAGAAAGGTGCAAAAGATTTGAAATACGATATAACATTGACCTGGTCAAACAGGTCGAACCGGAAAACTGATATAATCTTGATCTGGACTAAAAGAGTTAAAATGTCATGTGGTGAGAAAATGGAGATAGAAGTATTCTTGTAAAAAATAAATCATTTAACACGTCATGAGATTTTCAGGGAATGTTACACCTACACTTTTACCACAGGGAATGTTACAGTATGGTGCAGAAGGCTGGAGAGTTACAGAGAAGGAAATGTTGAGATTGTCCTCTTTTCACACAACATGCCTAAGAAAAGTTCACCGAATCTTTTGGCCGAATACCATCACCAACCAAGATCTGCTTACTCGGAGCAAGCAAGAGGACATGCACACCATCATAGCTGGCAGACGCTGGAGCTGGGTTGGCCATGTCCTCAGAAGAGACCCCGATGCCATCACAAGAACAGCTACGCTTTGGACCCCTGAAGGAAAATGAAAGAGAGGCCGACCAAAAACCACCTGGCGGAGGACTGTGGAGGCTGAGATGCAAAGAATGAACCAGAGTTGGGGCACTGTACGAAGGATGGCCACCGACCGAGCAAAGTGGAATCAATTTGTTGTTGCCCTACAAGACGCCACTAGGCGTGATGGCCACTGACTGCTTTGACGGTCGGTGGCTAAGGATCAAAGAAGAAGAAGAAAGAATGTTACAGATACATTTTTACCACAGGAAATGTTACATCTACACTTTTACCATGAGGAATAAATGAAAGGAGTGCAGAGACAGAAAAAAGATTGCAGCGTATATGTAACAAGAAATTAGATAGCAATAATATTTGCTGGAAAAAATACTGCAGCTTGCTAGAAAGCTGATTTGACTGTAATATAATGTTTGCAGTTACTCATCTTTGCATCATCTTTTACCCCACTGAAGTTGTTTGTTATTTTTAGGATTTCAAACGTTGTATATTTATGCCAAACGATTTTTCTTTCCAGCCTTCAAGAAACAGTCCAACACAGTTCCCATTTATGGATGAAAAAAAACTAGAGCTGGATTGTAAAGTGAGTTACTTGTTTATCCCCCTTGTTACTACTGAAATACTAATTCTTCCTAATGTTGGCCCCTACCCTTGTGGAGTAGATTAAATGTTTCTAGTAATTCTCAGAAAAATCTTGTTCTTTTTTTTATTTTTAAGAATATAACTCTTATCTTCTGACACCCTGTTCTAATTTCTTTTTCTCCACCAGGATGATATGAATATTGAAAGTAACATCTCTGGTCTGGCTGTCAGGGTGAAACAGGAACAAGATAATGAGGTTACAATTTAATTTTATATATATATATATATATATATATACACGAGGGACGTTCAAGTCAAACCGGGACTTTTGTTTGTACAAACTAAAAGAACTAATTTGTAGGAGTGAAATTGCCATTTATTTTTCGATATAATCCCCTGCCATATTTATACACTTATCCCAGCGTTTAATTAATGCTTGAAAAGCTTTAGCATAGAAAGATATGTTAGTACTCCTGAACCATCGTAGGACAGCCTGCTTCACTTCGTCATCAGTGCTAAAATGCTGACCTCCCAGGAACTTTTTCAGGGGTCCAAACAGGTGGAAGTTGCTCGGAGCGAGGTCTGGGCTGTAAGGGGGATGTGGCAATACCTCCCACCCGAGTTGCTGTAATTTGCATGTGGTGCGGTGAGCGGTATGTGGTCGTGCATTATCCTGTAGAAAAAGGACGCCTTTTCTTATCAAACCAGGCCGTTTTTTCCGCAGATGGTTATGCACATCACTTAGAATGCGACAGTACTCTTCACTGTTGATAGTGGCACCACGGGGTAGAAAATCCACATGAATAATGCCACATTTGTCCCAGAAAACACTCGCCATCACTTTCCCAGCAGCCGCAATTTTCCAAAATTTTTTGAGTGGTGGTGAGTCCGTATGCTTCCACTGCATGGATGCTCAATTTGATTCCGGAGTGAAATGATGCACCCAGGTTTCATCACACGTAATGAAGCGATTCAGAAAATTCTGGCCTTCCCTGCCAAAACGATCCTTCAGCTCAGTGCAGACTTGGACTCTTCTCTGCCGGTCAAAAGCGGAAAGCTGTCTTGGCACCCAACGTGCACTAACTCTGTTGTCCGCCATTTTCATTATCTATCAGGGACTGACCCGTGTCGCGTATGCCACATAACGGTAATGGTAATACGAGTAGGTCACACTTGTTAAATGCAAGGTTCACGGTTCGAGGACCATGGACTGTCGGACATTCCTTGTAAAAGGTGGTAGTATATATATACGGTTCAACTTTAATTGAAGGCTCCGTTTATGATTGGTGTATATATATAACTATATATATAAAAATATATATACTCCGTATACAATATATATATATATATATAATATAATATATAATATATATATATATAATATATATGGCCAAAGAAGGAAATATATATATATATAAATATATATGAAATACTTTATATATAGGGTGCGGAGGCCACCCCCGCCCCTCCTTTTTTTATTTCTTTTGTAGAAGTAAATATGTTGGTGGCAATTTTTATTATATATATATGTGTACATGAAGCTCCCTAATAATCTCCTTATTTTCACTCTTTAGATGATATTTGTGCATTATGTTTTACTGTAATTATGTTGCTTGCAGTATATTGCTTTGGGCCTCTAAGACATCTTCTGGCTATGGTCTTTTTCGGGAGGGATGGGCGCGGTGGGTGGTGGGGGGGGGGGGTTTGTGGGGTGGTATCTCATTTACTTTTGGAAGCCCAGGTGTTGAATAGCTACATGCTAGGTCCATCAGTTGAACCACAAAACAGTGTGCTCACAGCTATGAAAAAGACTTCAAGTCATGTTGAGGCTACAGCTGCATTCAGTGGTGAAAAAATAAAACTGGAACCAGGTTATGAGGTGAGTAGTTTATTACACCACAAACAGTGTGACAGTTCACGAAACACTGCTAAAAGGAAGTCACCCAAAGTAAGTATTCTGTGCAGAATGCTGGCAATGTTCTTTTGGAGATTACCAATTGACCTTTATTTAAAAGACCATCAAAGTGTGTAAAAATGTTTTGTTTTTTTTTTTTTTTTTTAAAAAATAAATCTTAAGTACGTAGAAAACTAAAATAAAATGGATATTTTTAAAATAACTTTTGTGACGTAGAATTTGTGGGAAAAAAAGTAAAATTAACAATCATATTAGTTTGAATGAAATAAGATTCAATGAAAAAGAAATAGAGATTTTGTAAAATTATGAACAATGGTATTAAAATAGGCAGGTTCTGTATTTCAGGAAGCAATGAAATGTGTTGCATTCACTACATTTTGTTTGTATTCTTCTTTCAATACCTTGAGTTGCCCAACCATTTTTTACAATTTTTCCTTGTAGCAGTATATTCTGGTATAATTGAGTGTGTGGTGCATGACATTTTAGTTTTTATTCATTAAGTGAAGGAATATTCTGAACCTTGTTTTCATGTCATTTTTTTTTACACCTCCCTAATAAGTTCCTCTGTAAAACCTATTTGAAGATTACAATTCACCTAACAATGTCAATTAAGGTGACATATATAGAAGTAATAATTTTTAATACTGCCCACTTCTTTATAATATTTAATTTATTAATTAAAAAAAGCATTCATTGTGTAAACAAACTTTCAGATTTGTTGATTATCATAACCACCACAGCTCTCAGAGCATAAGGTTCTGCTCTGTAATGAAAGGTATTTAGAAGTTGTAACTAGATTCATGACAACAATTATGTGTGAGCTGAATTATTTTGTTTCATAGTATGAATCACATTTGTATCTTCAAATCACCCTTCAACATTGTTTTCATATACCCATATTGCCGTTGCACAACAAGTAATTCTATTTATTTTGTGTTTCCTTAGCCAGAACCATGATCATCATAAACTATACAGAAGACTGCCGTTGTGATACAACTTTCAGATAGTTGACATAGGAACACATTTTAATTCATTATGTTCCAGACATGCATAGATAACAAAAAACAACAATAATTAAGAAAGCAGAACAACCTGGTTTATGTAAAGATGAAGGTAATGAAATGGTAGTCATACAGCTCTTTTTATTATTGAAGACGTCCTTGGATATAAATGTATATTTGTGGTCAGAGTCTTTTATCAAAGGCCAAATGATTTTTTGAAGAATCTACTTTCCATCAGCCACAAAATTTTAGTTGACAGTCTTGGAACAACAAACAATATGACAATAGCGTAAAATTAAGCTTTATTATGAAATGTATTCAGACAAACAACCACTTGGTTGACATTAACAGTGCCTGAGAGGTAATGACAATGAAGTTAATAAGCAACCATCTTTTATTTGCTTGCAAAGTGCCTCCTACATTGGTAAGTGAAAAGCCTATGCTACCTTTAGTGCTGAATACACCATTAAATACCAATTTCACATATGAATCTAACATTTTACAAAAGAAATGTAATACATAACTTAAGGAAGTTATAACCATCACAACACCACACTCCACGAGGGTACAAATCAATACAATCTATGGGAGGTTCATGTCAGTAGAAGCCCGCCAGCGCCCTCGAAAATCTAGAGTGTGCCTGTGTGCGCCCTCAGAAATCCAGTGTCAAACAAAGTTTTTTTAAGGGCTCTAATTGGCATTACCAATAGTAGTCACGGTGATAAATTCATATATATTGAATTGAGGGGGGGGGGGGGGGGGGGGGTTATATAATTGCTGCTATCCACACTAAACACCTTTATAGTGAAGATCCCAAAACAGTTTTTCAATGAGAGACTCCGCGACAGCATCGAAAAAAAAGTTTCACATGATATATTTCAGACCAAATGTTAAGAAACACCCAACTTTCGATGGGTGGCTGTAAGAGAGTGTGTGTGTTCTATCGTCGTGTACCGCAAAAGGTCAGCTGAAGGTTTCTGACATCTCCAAACAGTTTTTCAATGAGAGAAGTAAATTATTGTCATACTAGTAGCTTTGTGGTTCGATCCCCGGTTGAGGTGGGATTTTTTTAGACCGCAAATGGTAGCACAGTGGTTAGTGCACTGGCTTCCTAGCTCGGTGGTCCATGGTTCGATCCCCAGTTGAGGTGGGATTTTTTAGACCGCAAACAGCTCCGGGGTCGACCCAGCCTCATGAATTGGGTACCAAAACAACTTCTGGGAAGGTTAAAGTGGCCGCATGATGCTGACCACATCACCCGTAGTGTACAGATGGTCAAGAAAATATGGGCCTAACACCGTATTCTCAATAGGCATGTAACAGGATCTTTACCTTTTTTTTAAACAGCTCCAGGGTCGACCCAGCCTCATGAATTGGGTACATGAGCAATTCTGGGAAGGTTAAGGCGGCCGGCGTAATAATGACTACATCACCCCTAGTGTGCCAGTGGTCAAGAAAATATGGGCCTAACACCATATTCTCAATATACCCCAATGAGCGTGTAACTGGATCCTTTAAATTCCTTTTACCTTAACTAGTATCTTTGGATAAACCCCATCGAGATAAGGAGTCCGGCACTCTCCTACCTAGCTGGTCTCCTTGGGTAGAGCACTGTCTCGTTGAGTAATATTTGTATCTTTCATCCTAAGGCGATTTGCGTTGCACTATGTTGTGTGCCTTGTGCAGCCGACGTCAGCATGCATTTATTTGGGACTACTTCCCTACCTTTTGGTTTTTCATGACTTCCCTGAAAGGCAGCCATATTGTTTCACTATAGAACTGGTCTCTACAAAAATGCAGAAAACTACAGAGAAATATTATTTTATCCCTTTTCGGCATCGGTCTCCAGGTTTATTCCTGTCGAGCTGAGAATATTAGAAATTTGTTGGCTTGTACTGTTCCTACTCATCCTTCCATGTTTGCAATCAGCCCTGCTGTTGACTAAGTCTAAAAAAACAGAAGCCGCTAAAGAACCCAGAATCTACTGAATAGTCTCACAAACCTCAGCTATTAGAAATTTCAGTGAGATAATGGTGAATCATAGGCTTTACTGGTGGCTGGAAAGAAATAAGGTCATCGATGATAGTCAGGCAGGCTTCAGACAAGTGTGCAGAACAGACGAAAAACTCTTACATTTTGTGCATACAAAAAAAACCCCAAACAAACAGGTGCATTCCAAGAAGGTAAACACACCACAGTTGTATCATCAGTCTGCAGCAAGCATACAACACAGTGCGGAGACAGAGGCTCTATGCCAAAAATAGTCATACACGGAGAAAATACACCTCTGGATTTAAGCATTCCTAAATAATAAGACAGTATAAACAACATTAGAAGACACTAATTCATTCACAAAATAACAACAAAATAACGCTGAAGGGGGATTACCATCATGGTCAGCATTAAGTTGCTCCCTCTTTCATAACTGACCTCCCACCTTGAAGGTATCAAAATCACTGTGTACAGAAGACCTGCTCATTTGGACAGCAGACAAATACAACAAACTGACACCAGCTAAAATAATAGAGTCCTAGCTACAATATCTATGTCTTGCAAGCTCTGAAAGCTAAAAATAAACATCAAAAACAAGTATACAGCTTTTTCACTTGGAGCATCCTGGAAAGCAAGAAGGTATACCAACTAAAACTCGATGGACATCTACTCTGGAGAAGAAAATCCAGCTTACTTATGAGTGGAGTTTGACAGACAGCTACTCCTCAAAACCGTCATGCACAAGATGAAGATAAGGCCATTGGGTGCCTGAACATTGTGAAACATTTTGCAAGCACCAGCTGGGGAGCAGGAAAGTATATCTGAGACAGCTGTGCCTGGGATTTGTCCGATCAGTCATGGATAATAACCTACTCAACTGCAGTCAACAGTGAACAAAACCACCAGGCAGAAAAAGTCCAAAACCAAGCTCTCTTGTTCATAAGCTGGGATATCAGAACCACGACAATAGCTGCCTGTGACACCGACACAAAAATTGAACATATGGACAATGACGTAAACGTGCTATTATGGAAACAGAACGCTATGAAGATTAAGAAAAGAACACAAAACCAGACAGTTGGTTGAAAACTAGAAGCAAATCAATCCTGCCAGTAGCAACAACTTATAGCAGAACAACACTACCTCCACAGGCATGAGAAATAAAAGAAATTGTATATCCTCGCCTCCATCCCAGTAAGGAATTAAAACTACCCATAATAAAAACAACACTCATGGATAGCACAACAACAAGCGATACCAACAACAGCACTGAAGACAGTTACTATAGAGACTACAGAAACTACTCTAACAGTAGTTTGAGACATGCATACACAGAAGACTCCGACTTCAAGGCCACCATAAACGCTTGGCTTGAAGCTTACGTGAAGTACCCAAATGGCAAAACACTAGAATATGTGAACTATGTGGAAAATTCAGTACTAATCACTAAACAGAAATTAAAGCAATAAACACCACTTTCCAGCTATACTCAGCAAATTTAACTCATTCCGTCCAAACTGGCGCGTCACGCGCCAGATAGGAGTTCTGATCCGTCCGTGGCGCGCCAATGTGATATATGTCGAATTAGAACGGAAAGTTATAAAATACCTAGCAACTAGCCAGTTTTTAAATCATTACATAACACACACCTATTCATATCAATTAATTATATGAAGCAATTCATAAGATTTTCCAGTCAATTTCACACATTTAAATGTATAACACAACTACCTACCGAACTTATGTATTTGTCCACTGTCTGTTTTTAAAACTTCACCTGTCTGAAAAAATTGCATCCATTTTCGGGCCTGGGTAAAACCCAAAAACAGCCTGGGGGGGAATGAGTTAAATAAAAAATCTATGACCTCAGATATCATAATCTTCAATGATTCAAAATCAACAAAGAAGAATACCTCCAAACTGAATATAAAGAAATAATACAGCTGGCAGAAACAATTGACAGCCTGCTAACAACATACAACATCAGAGTCGCTCTCCAGTGGATACCAGGATACACAGACATACCAATCAAGGAAAAAACTGACCACCTTGTAAAACTAGGAGAAGTTTGGTTCAGATACACATTCCAGCCAATATGCAGACAACTAAATTAATACTCCAAAATAACGTCAACGAGGAATGGCTCACCCGATGGGCAGAAGATTTACAATACGTGCCTTGTATAAAGAACCCATTCATCCACTAAGAAAGAGAGCATCAGTAACCTACGATGTGTGGAGCAGAGCATGATCTCTCAGCTTAGATCACAACCTATAAAAAAAACAACAAACACCTAAATAAATTAAACTTCTCCCATGAGCCTAATTGCCACAACTGTACCCATCCATATTCAGATGACCTGCTCCATACAAAACAGTTCAGCGTGTGCTCACTTGCCCAGGACTCTCCATTGAAAGTAGAAAGCTACTGCCAAGCTCTCTGCAAATTCTTCAACTTGGCGTCTGCTGTGAAAAAAGGGCGAGCTCAGAAGCCCTAGTTAAAGTCACAACAACAACAGAAACCAGCGATCAATCACAAAAAACTAGGGAGTGTTGTCTCATGATTGCAGCGAATTAAAAAATATTTACCTCATCCACCCACTTATATACCTGGTCACCCCTACTCATAAATCTGGATTTAGTGTAGTGAACTCTCTAACACTTTACTCCCCTGCGTTAGTATCTGTAAGTAACTACCTATGCATTTACCTTTTTATGAACTTAAGTATTATAGTGTGCCGTGAAATTCTGAAGGACATTTAAGTGTGCCGTGAAGCAAAAAAAGTTGCGGAGCACTGACTTAGGATACCAAATGTAGAGAACATGGTGAATCTATTTATGAACCTTTTGCCTGATCTGGCATTCCCATTTATTATCTTACATCAGTACTGACCACCAAAAAAAAAAAATGTAGACACCAATAATAGAAATAAAAACTTACACTTTGTGTAATAGTTCAAATATAACAAATTGATGATTTCATCTTTCTACTCCTCACAAGTTACACACATTAACAAACAGAACATTTACATTATTTTATCCTGTTGTAGTAGATCAGTTAGGTGTCTATGTATTTTGGTTTGTGTGAATATTTTAGGTGTCTATGTATTTTGATGTGTATGAATATTTTAGGTGTCCATGTATTTTTGTATGTATGTAAAAATATGCATGTCTATGTAAGTATTTATAGTGAGTTTTCTGTTTGTATGGTAGAAACTGCCAGAACCTCTCATTTTCATGAAAATTGCATAATTAGAACTGGCCTATGCCGTTAAAACAATATAGAAATAGTGGATGTATTATTCCACAACATTGTATAGATTAGGGATGTATTATTCCACAGCAACAAATAGATGGAAAGTATTATTGCAGGACAAAATAAACATTAGTGATATATTATTCCACCACAACATATAGAAGGGATATATTATTGCACCACAACTTATAATTTAGGGATGT
Organism: Oreohelix idahoensis; assembly: GCA_024509875.1. NCBI lineage: Eukaryota > Metazoa > Mollusca > Gastropoda > Stylommatophora > Oreohelicidae > Oreohelix > Oreohelix idahoensis. Next base: position 40,827 of record JAMPIV010016046.1, read on the forward strand.
GTTATTCCAACACAACTTAACATTACTGATGTGTTATTCCAACACAACCTATACATTACGGATGTATTATTGCACCACAGCATATATATAGGGATGTATTATTGCACCACAACATATATATAGGGATGTATTATTGCACCACAACATATATATAGGGATGTATTATTGCACCACAACATATAGATTCATGATGAGTTATTCCACCACATATAATCTAGACATGATGTGTTATGTCTATTTCTTCTTCAAGTACCATGCCTGGTGGCTTCAGTGATCATGTTTCTTCACAACTTAATGTCTCTAGTAAAAAAAAAAGGGAATCCCGTTCCACGCCCACTGAGGCATATTGGGAATGTGGTGTTAGACCTATATTTTCTTGACCCATTGGTACACTAGGGGTGATGTGGTCAGCACACTAGGGGTGATGTGGTCGGCACACTAGGGGTGATGTGGTCAGCACACTAGGGGGTGATGTGGTCAACACACTAGGGGGTGATGTGGTCAGCATCACGCCGTCTGCCTTAACCTTCAGAGAGTTGCTCTGGTGTCCAGTTCATGAGGCTGGGTCAACCCCGGAGCCATTTGCAGTCTAAAAAAATCCCACCTCAACTGGGGATTGAACCAGAACTATAGAACTAGGAAGCCAGTGCACTAATGACAGTGTAATCACAGCTCTAATGCCTCTAGTGCTATTTATCAGATTGTTTGTCATACTGTCCAGTATCTTTCTTCTTTCTCATCCTCTATCATTTATATTTCCAATTGTTCTAACTGTCACATGATATGTCACATGATATTCCATCTTTCTTCTTCCTATAGCATGCCTGAAGAATGTTGATTGCTGTCTTCTAACATGCTGCCTTTGTTTATTGGCTTCTTTCATGACATTCAGCAAAATGTGCCAACATAGAGGCATACTATATCTGTGCAGACATCAGTGTAAACACATGTTAAAAAACAATGTGTGCTCATAATGAAGGAGATTAACTGTTTATTTTACTGATGGATATTCAACATATAGATTGAAATGAGATGCTGTCAACATGTGTGACTATTCACAATTTTAAATTTTGACAAAGCCATATGTCTTTTATAAAAGTTACACAATTAACCCCTTTACAATGACAGGTTTTTCATTCCAAATGACAACACCATTTTCAGCTTAGTTCATTCCCCTGAACGACAGGATAATTGTAATTTTAGGGGTCATATTTTTAATTTGACTAAACAGTTTATTGTAAAAGGAAACCCATTAAAAGTATTTTCTGAACCAAAGTACACGAACTCTGACCCTGAATCTGGGTAATCTCTACATTTAGTGCCGTCGAGTATGTATAATATGTGTATTGAGTCAGCATTAGAATTAGGGTAACCCTAAACCTAACCTCAACCTTAACTCTAAATGGTACGAAAATACACATATTAAACATACTCGACGGCACGAAAGGTAAAGAGTTGTCAGAATCATTCCAGTTGAATAAATTCAACACAAACAAGAATTTTCATGCTCTTTTTCCACAAGATGTTTATGGTTCGGTGGTACGGCAGCATCCATGTTTGTGAACTTTCGCTTTTGTAAAATCACTTATCACTTCTACTGTATTCGCTAGCAGTAAAATATTTTGTTCGTTTCAAGCTTAGTGGCCAGATTTTTCAATGCTGAATCCGATTATGCCCAGCAATTGCCGATATGGTTGTAAACAGAAGAGTTCTGGTGCTTTTAAAATAGGACGTACGCCGTGCGTCATATAGGTGAATGAGAATGAGGTATCGCGCTATTTCCGTGACGTACGCGGTACGGCACAGCGACAAAAATTGTGAAGATTTATGCCGTACGGCGTATGTCATACAGGTGCTGAAAGGGTTAAGGACATCTAATATCTTATTGCTTATTAGACAATAGTTATTTATGTATGTCTAAATCCTATATAATTTCAGATAGGCCTTACCAAGCCCAGAGCATCAACACCAAGAAAAGACTGTACAAGAATGATTATTCCAGTGTTGCATTGTTGACAAATGACAATTGTGATGAGTCTGGAACAACAGGAAGTGATATAGCTATGCATTCCATTATTTGTCAAGACAGATCAGCCGACATTGGTGAGACCCAGAATGATTTCAAGGTCATAAATCAGAATGAAAGTGGGTCACATGACCCCAGAAAGAAGAGTGATGAATTTGATGGGGTTGATATGAGTTGTGGATTTGTAAACAATGTGGGGAGTAAGGAAATACAGAATCCTTATAAACATGATATTTGTGATGTAATACTAACACATTGTTCTACTCTGAAAAAACTAAATAGAATACATACTGGAAAGAAGCCTTACATGTGTGATGTTTGTGGTGTAGGGTTTACACAGTCTTCTAGTCTAAAACAACACAAAATAATACATACAGGAGAGAAGCCTTACAAGTGTGAAGTTTGTGGTGTAGGGTTTGCAAAGCCTTGTATTCTTAAACAACACTTAAGAATACATACAGGAGAGAAGCCTTACAAGTGTGATGTTTGTGGTGTAGGGTTTGCACGACATAGTGATCTTAGTAAACACAAAAGAGTGCATACAGGGGAGAAGCCTTACAAGTGTGATGTTTGTGGAGAATGGTTTAGGCAGTCTTCTGGTCTGAGACAACACAATAAAATACATACTGGAGAGAAGCCTTACAAGTGTGATGTTTGTGGTGTAGGGTTTACACAGACTTCTAGTCTGAAAAAACACAACAAAAGACATAAAGGAGAGAAGCCTTACAAGTGTGATGTTTGTGGTTTAGGGTTTACACGGTCTAATAGTCTGAAAAAACATGAAAGAATACATTCAGGAGAGAAGCCTTTCAAGTGTGATGATTGTGGAGTAAGGTTTACACGATGCGATGATCTTCGTAACCACAAAAGAATACATACTGGAGAGAAGCCTTACAAATGTGATGTATGTGAAGTAAGGTTTACATGGTCTTTTAGTCTGAAACAACACAAAAGAACACATACTGGAGAGAAGCCTTTCAAGTGTGATGATTGTGGTGTAGGGTTTACACAGACTTCCAATCTGAAACAACACAACAAAATACATACAGGAGAGAAGCCTTACAAGTGTGATGTTTGTGGTTTAGGGTTTACACAGTCTCCTAATCTGAAACAACACAAAAGAACTCATACAGGAGAGAAGCCTTACAAATGTGATGTTTGTGGTATAGGGTTTACACAGTCTTCTAGTCTGAAAAAACACAACAAAATACATACAGGAGAGAAGCCTTACAAGTGTGATGTTTGTGGTTTAGGGTTTACACAGTCTTATAGTCTGAAAAAACATGAAAGAGTACATACAGGAGAGAAGCCTTTCAAGTGTGATGTTTGTAGAGTAAAGTTTACACGATGTGATGATCTACGTAACCACAAAAGAATACATACTGGAGAGAAGCCTTACAAATGTGATGTATGTGGAGTAAGGTTTACATGGCCTTTTAGTCTGAAACACCACAAAAGAACACATACTGGAGAGAAGCCTTTCAAGTGTGATGATTGTGGGGTAGGGTTTACACAGACTTCCAATCTGAAACAACACAACAAAATACATACAGGAGAGAAGCCTTACAAGTGTGATGTTTGTGGTTTAGGGTTTACACAGTCTCCTAATCTGAAACAACACAAAATAACACATACAGGAGAGAAGCCTTTCAAGTGTTATATTTGTGGTGTAGGGTTTACACGATGTAATGATCTTCGTAACCACACAAAAGTACATACTGGAGAGAAGCCATAGAAATGTGATGTTTGTGGAGTAAGGTTTACATGGTCTTTTAGTCTGAAACAATACAAAAGAATACATACTGGAGAGAAGCCTTTCAAGTATGATGTTTGTGGTGTAGGGTTTACAGTCTTCTAATCTGAAAGAAACAAAAGTATACATACTGAAGAGAAACCTTACAGGTGTGATGTTTGTGGTGTAATGTTTACACACATGGTTAGTCTGAAGATACATAAAATAACACATACTGGAGATAAGCTTGTCACAGGTTGCCTCCCCTTGCTCTGCAGTAGTGGTCCAACAGTGGCCAAAACTTAGAATATCAAATGTGGGTCTTCATAGGTGTCTACCTTTGCACAAGATTACTCTTGGCAGAGTTTTAAATAGAAAGATAATGATGCTTCTACCTTGAGGGACTATTCACAAGATATTTCGGAAGTCACGAGCAGTGCTGAATGAGTCTTAGTACATTAACTTTGTATCTGACCTGCCGCCTTTTGTGAAGATGGATTACATGATTTAATTTAGCTCATACAAGCCCGCAGCTGATTTAATTCAGCTAAATTCCTCTGATTATTTATTGGCTCTTCAGATGTAGATGTAACTTTATATGATAGCCACTCCTAAGGTCAATGTAGTTATCTTCACAGTTCGTCCAGTGTAGGTTAGTGTCAAACCTTGGCTCTTGAATCACAAACTAGTAGCATAGATCATGCCACAACTGGTCTCATACCACGAACTTTATAGGAAAAAAAAAGAACAGACACCTCTGCTAAGTATATTGTGGTCAGAAGATTAAACAGGCACCTTTCTTGCTGTCTATCCACCAGTGTTTGTTTCCCAGAGATTTATATTCTCCCTAAATATATACAGCATAACTTGGGAATATGATGAGAAAAACCATTATTATTTTGGTTATTTTAATGTAAACAAAACAGTAGGTATGATATTCAGCAAAAGAAATTTTACAATGGGATTCCTCAGGGATCAGTGATTTCACCTTCAATTTTCACTATAGCTGTAAATGATTTAGCAGATGAATTTAACGACATTAAGAATGCAGTATTGTAGTGGATTGATGGTATTGTATGATGGTGATATTACTAAGTGTGATGCATGAGGCCAGCTGTGAAGGCTCCTGAGATAAGTGTAGCTGTGAATTGTCAGAAGGCCCTTCTTGCTACCACTACGACCTCATACCTATCTTTTTTTACTAATGAATGTGGCTACGTTAAAATTCTAGGGTATTGATATGTAATGTGTTGTGGTGGTTTGCAAACACACACACAGATATTTAACAAGTCTAATAATAGTAATAAAATGTTATAACACACTGAACTAACTCGAGATGTGTAAAATTTGGATAGTAATTTTCTTTAAATTTATTTGTTCTGAACCAAGGTTTTATTTTGGTCAGAACATATGAAAGGTGTGCAATTATGAAAGAAATGCATGAATATGACATAATAAATGAAAGGTGTGTACATATGTATGTTACTAGACTAGTTAATATTACTACTGTTTATAGTTGTAATCTAATTGGGAAACACTTAATGGATGTGCTGTTGGGGTGGCCTCATCACTCCCTGTCTGTGGCGACTACACATTGTCCAGTTATTTGATGGAAATTTTATGGGTGTGTTAGAAATTAAGTTGAGTTGGTGAATTCTCAGCAGACCAGACGCTCACGTAGCTTGAATGTGCAGCTCTGGTGCTGAGATCTGATGGCCCCACCTCTCCGTGCTTGGGGGCAATATCAGGCTGCTCTGCCAAAATATAAACTGCACGGGTCCACTCTTGTATTAGTAACTCATCATTTGACACCACATTGGTGCCAAATAAAAACTCACAGCTCTGCAATAAAGTATTGGTCATGTGTCAGAATTCCATCCTCTAACCCATTTCTGGACACAACACGACACACAACAACACCACATAGACGGGTCAGATCTCTTTGACCAAACAACACATCTTACCAAGTTGGTTTCACATAGGATAGGTTCTCCCAGACTACATATTCTGAAATATGTTCATTAGTTTTCTGCCATAGAATAGGATAGGTGATATGTTTCACTGATCTCAACACTTGATCTGTCCTTCATAATCCTTACTGGAGTTTATGTATTTTATTTGTCCCTAGACCCTGTACTGGGGCGGGGGGTCTAGAGCGAATCCTTACTTGTTGTAAGGGATAGATTTTGATATGGCAGTATCAAATCACTCGAAACATTAAACAAATATTAAAATATACAAAGAAATACTTTCAGTCTTACCAGAATTATGAATATAGAACACAGTTAATTGCTAGCAAAACTCAGCTGAGCTGCTGGCCTTAGTATGGCGTCCCTCTAAAGATATCAATTTGCTTCTGGGAATACACCACTATATTATTCACTGTGTCTACAAGGACAACTTATAACGAATGGCAAAAATGCGCGTCTGAGCGCCGATAATATATTCATCTATGGCCAATCACCGCCTTTTTTTCTTTCAAATTCAAACCTACTACCAAAAAGTCATTTCAGTCATACCTCAGTCAAGTATGCCTTATTGTCTGTTGGTCCGTCCATCTCTACTTGCGTTTCACAAAAAACACACTTTTTTTTTTGAACCAACTCTGCCTTCCCCTACACAATTTTGCCTTTAAAGTTATTTTTAGCCACAATTCTCCAGCCCATCCCCTCTCTTTCATACCAACTAGATTTTAGCGCTTTGAGTCTCAAGTCTGCAGTTTTTGAAAATTAGGGACAATTTTGTTTCAATGCAGACGCTCGCTGATATGAACAACACAGTCTTTTGTCAATATCTTTCTTATTATCTATCCGTCTGTATAAATGAAAGCATATTATTTCACTGCTCAAGATGGGCCATCCGGCCAGCTAGGTTTTATATTCCTAACATCATTATTAAGAAAAAGTTACTTTTCAAGGTTAGTTGGTTTTGTAATGCGTTCGTCACTGCATTCAAATAAACGGACTAAGTTATCGCAAAAGCGTCCAAGAAATGACTGTGGCGTATAATAGCTAAGGTCCCTTTTGTCGATTTCTTTACCTTGTGTCAACTTGGGGACGTGAATTTTTCCTTGCCCCACCAATTTGCGTCCTTTTAGCCTTGCTAGTTTCAAGCACGTTTCAGTCATATTTTTTCCTCTGATCTCCGTTCTCATCCCGCTCCAAGGGTAAACGTTTTGCCTTCACGTCTAACAATTTAAATTCCATGGCGGGTGATGACCCGCGGCGTGGGCGATCATGTATTCTAGTAGCTTACGCGTTAGTTTTTATCCCTACGTTGTATCATTGGAGATATTTTAACGTTGTATCACGGTTAATTTTATGACAAGTATCACAATTTGCAGATGACTGTGCCATTTGGCGATCTGGAAAAAACTTGGACCATGTTTACCAAAAACTTCAAAAACAAATAGACAAAGTTTCAGAGTGGATGAAAAGTTGGGGCTTCCAAATTAATGTAAACAAAACAGTAGGTATGATATTCAGCAAAATAAATTTAAAAAAAAAACAAAATCAATATAACCATTAAAGAACAGAAAATATGTACCTCCTCAACAACAAGATTTCTGGGCATAACTTTAGATAAACAACTATATTGGAATAAACATATAGACAATTTAGTAGAAAGCTGTAGGGGACCCTAAATATACTAAGGATAGTAAAAGGTAATGGATGGGGGGGTAGCAATAAAATAATGCTTATGTTCTACAAGTCTTTCATCACGGGGAAACTGGATTATGCCAGCATAGTCTATGACTCAGCTGCAGCTTCTAACAAAGCAAAACTAGACAGAATTGAAATAGAAGCAATGAGAACCATTACAGGTGCATTTATATCAACACCAGTAGAAGCACTAGAAGTAGCTCTTGGCATACCGCCCCTTGGTCTAAGACGGAAAGAACTAAGATTAAATTATTGGAGTAAAGTAGCACAAGAAGTGACCCACCCAGCACATAAAGCACTTGTCAAAAACCAACCAAGTGTATGGGACGTCCCCTTAAATAAAGATAGATATCCAACAGAGTGGAGAACTATAGAAGATCTAATGCAGTTCAAAGAACTGTCAAACACAATTAAAAATAGTAATAAATATAGAAGCAAAATACCACCATGGGAACTAAAAACACCAATCATAGACTACTCACTTACTGAAAAGATCAAACAAAACATAGAAGATAAGGAAGCCAAAATGATAAGTAGAAAGTTCAAAGATCAACTAACAAAACAAAGTCTGGCAGTCTACACTGATGGATCCAAGGGGGATAGTGGGCAACTAGGCGCAGGAGTCGTAATACCACAGTGGGGAATTAAAAAGAGCTACAGTGTAACTGAAGGGGCTTCTAACCCACCGAAAGCTGTTACGGTATTTACAGACTCACTATCATTACTACAAGCACTAGAACACCGAGGTAAATGTAGCCAGCCAGACATAAAGGAAGAAATTCTAGCAATTAATACATCACTAGGGAACAGAGGATGTAGTGTGAGGCTAATGTGGGTTCCAGCACACATAGGTATAGCTGGTAACGAGTTGGCTGACCAGAACGCCAAGAATGGAAGAGTAAGTAAAAACAATATAAGAGCAGGACTGGGAAGGTCAGAGATCAAGAGCCAAGTGAAGCTAACTATAAACGAGGAATGGAAGAACAGTAGAAAAGGCAGACACGCGTTCAAACTGCTGAAAGAACCAACAAGGGTGTGCCAGGTCAGAGAAGAATTAAAGATACCATCGAACAAAAAACTGTCATGTCTCCGTCTCGGTGCAGCATACTTTATGATAGAGGAACCACACTGCCAAGAATGTCAGGAAGAGAATGACATAGACCACTACCTGATCCACTGTAAAATGTATGAACAACAGAGGCTTGAATTAAAAACGTACTATAGAAATCTAACACCTGATTTTAATAATGAAACACTCACAACCACCTTGCCAATAACTTGCGATGAATTCACGCTGGACGAGATCAAACAAGCCGTTAAAAGATTAAAAAATTTTAAAGCTGCTGGAGTTGACGAAATTTCAGGGGAAATGATTAAAGCAGTTAATGACAACAACCTCTTGAGAATTTTAGATATTATAAATGAAGTATGGAGAGAAGAACAACCACCACAACAATGGAAAGACAGTATTATTGTAAAGTTACCGAAGAAAGGTGATCTATCAGACTGTAATAACTGGCGTGGTATATCTCTATTATCAGTACCTGGAAAATTATTATGTTGCATGATGTTAGAAAGACTTAAATTGCATGCGGACGAAAAGATCAGAGAAGAACAAGCGGGTTTCAGGCCGAAACGATCATGTATTGATCAAATATTCACACTAAGAACAATTATAGAAGAATCAGTAGAAAGGCAATCGCCACTTATTATCACCTTCGTCGATTTTCAAAAAGCCTTTGATAGTCTACACCGCCCATCATTGTGGAAGATACTTACAATCTATGGTTTTCCAACAAAATATGTGAATATAATCAAAGCGCTATATGACAATGCAAGATGTTGTGTTAGAACAAATAAAGGGAATACAGAATGGTTTACAGTAGAAACAGGGGTTAAACAAGGCTGTATTATGTCACCACTACTTTTTGGAATAGCTATTGATTGGGTTATGAGAAACTATACCCACAATGAACAATTGGGTATAAAATGGACAAATGGAAAATTCCTGGGGGACCTGGATTTCGCAGATGATGTAGCATTCTTAAGTTCAACACCAAGACAATCCCAAGAAGCAATAAATAATTTGTGTCATCTCTCGGTTAAAATAGGTCTCCAAATAAATGCCTCTAAAACTAAAGCTATGAACTTTTCTAACGAGACCTTTGATATCATCTTGAACGGGGAAAAACTACAGAAAGTTGAAAGTTTCAATTATTTAGGCAGTAAAATGACTCAGGATGGTGACACAACAAGAGAAATCCATACTAGAATTGCTTTGGCAGCTAGCGCCTTCAATAGATTATCTAACATTTGGAAATTACGATCATTGAATATACATACCAAGCTTCGTCTGTTTAATTCAAATGTTATCTCAGTGTTAACATACGGCTGTGAGAGTTGGAAAATAACAAAATCATTGGAGAACAAGCTGAATACATTCGAGAACAAATGTCTTAGAAAACTCATGAACATCAGTTGGAAAGAATTCAAGACTAATCGACAAATAAGAGAAGACTCTAGGCAGAAATATGTCTCCGACTATATAAGGAAAAGACGATGGTCATATATCGGTCATGTCCTACGAATGCAAAACAACAGAATACCACTACAGGCGCTCACTTGGGTTCCTGAGGGTAAGAGGAAAAAAGGAAGACCAAAAGAAACACTCAGAAGAACAATAATAAGAGAAGGAAGAACGTTGGGCCTAAATAATGTGCAAGAGCTAAGAGGAGTGGCGTCACAACGAACAACCTGGAGAGCACTGGTTTCTGCCTTATGCGCCGTGTTTGGTGCTTAAAGAATTTATTATTATTATTATAGAAATCACAATATAGACATGACAGGTGATAAGGTTTTAAGTATAGATGCCCAATCAATACTTAAAAGATATAAACTTAAAACAAAGGAAAACATATAAGGTTAGTACTTCAGAAAAGACATTCAACCAAATAGAAATTAAGCAACAAGAACTAACAAATCATAAAAAAAAAAAACAACTTACTAACTACTTATAGGACAAGGAAAGACAACGAGGTTTAAAAAAAAGATAACAACAACTAAAAAAGAACAAAAACTAACACAAATTTAAACCAAGTGTGAAGGACAAAAGTTATCTATAAACAATACAAAAGAGAAAATAAAATGGACAAATACTAATTAAAATTAAAATCAGCAACTGCAAAAGACAATAGTTGTTTAAATTGAATACAAAATTAGTAAATAAAATACTCTAAATACCCCAATTATAACCAATTTTCAGGTTGAACAGGGTAGACCAAGATGGAACGAGAAGAGGCAATAATGGTCAGCTGTTAAGTGCCCGCTCTCCACCCATCTTTGTATTTTAATAGTGGGAGCCGCGCTGGTGTAATGGCTTCGGCGTTGTACTGGCGACCAGGTGTTCATGGTTCAAACCCGGGCGTCGGCGTTTGAAGAAATGTTTACGGCCGGAAATTTGACTGAATAGCCTGAACGGCTCCTGTGATAAACCCTCTGTGGATGGGAAGGAGCGAAGCTCCTGACCGGGTTGGAAGGAAAGTCCTCAGGTTCCCCAGCCTCGCAATGACATGTCATTGGGCCGAAGGGCTGAAAGCCCAAGTGCCGCTGGTTAAGGAAAAAAAAAAAAAAAAAAAATTTTAATAGTCGATTTTTCTTCTAAAATCTTAAAGATGCCCAAAATACTTGGTCCTACTCTATTTAATTTCTAATTCTGTCTGATTCTTCTCTGGCTCCTGGGAGTTGCTACTTTGACGTATTGCAATGCAGTGTGTTTCATTCTCACTTTGTGTTAAGTTATAGTCTCAATTTTTGCTCTAATTTTCCACATGGTTTTCTGATAACCTTCCAGTCAAAATAATAGTCTATTTCCTGCTCTCAATTGGGCCAGTCCCTGCACGAGAACTAGGTGGGTTGGGATGTTTAATCATAATTATCTCGTGTGTTTTAAAATATCATTTTAAAGTTTAAACACGTGACCTCATTTTCCATCTATGGCTTGATTACTTCCATCTGTATTATAAAGACTGGTGAACACATCTGTGATCTCATCCTTCAATGATTGCCTTGCTCATAATGTCTCCTCTTGTTTATCTGTAATAATTATACAGAAACTTTCTGGTTGGATGTTATGATGCAATTATCACTCGTACTCAGGTTCCTTCACCAGATGAATAATCACTGATATTCATGGACCACAAATGGTTTTCTCAGAATGACAATCTGGTTTCCTTTGTCCTTTCCATCAAGGTGTCGGAAGGTGTGAGCAATTAACCACAAAAACAAATGGTTGCTCGCCTTACTCCATCTGGGGTGGAACTGAGTTGCGTTAAGCAATCAATTTCATTCACACACTTTGTTTTTTCCCGTCCAATTTTTCTCGCCCTGTGATAGCAATTAATCTGCAGCCGGCGTCAATCAGCCATGAAATAACGTGAATGTGGTATGAGAAAGGGTATCGAAATTTAGGGGGTGGCAAGGGCAAAATTTTATATGCGTAAAATGCAGAAATAAATGTGTAGTGTAGGAGAGAAAGAAAGGCGTAAAAGGACATGAACAAAATTCTGCTACGAAGCCTTACAAGTGTGATGTTTGTGGTGTAGGGTTTACACAGTCTTCTAGCCTAAAAAAAAAAAACACAAACGAATGCATACTGAAAAGAAGCCTTACAGGTGTCATGTTTGTTGTGTAATGTTTACACATAAGTTTAGTCTGAAGGTACATACAATTACACATAGTGGATAGAAGCCTTACAAGTGTGATGTTTGTGGTGTAGATTTTACACAGCCTTCTGGTCTCAGAATACCCAAAAGAATACATACTGGAGAGAAGTCTTACAGGTGTGATGTTTGTGGTGTAATGTTTACACACATTTTCAGTCTGAAGGCACATAAAAAAAATAAAATACTGGAGACAAGCCTTACAAGTATGAAACTGTGGAGTAGGGTTTGCTGAGCTTTCTAGTCTGAAAACATGCAAATTAATATTGGAATGAAGACTTAAAAGTGTGAAGTTTGTGGTGTAGGATTTTACCAGTGTGGTGATCTAAAAGAACACCAAAACATACATATAAAATAGAAGCCTTACAAATGTGGCGTGTGATGTTTGAATAGTTCTCTAATCTGAAAAGACACCATAAAATGCATAGATGAGAGAAATTTTTCTAGTGTGGTGTTTGTGGTGTTACCAAATGATTTAAAGACTGTTCTTGTCTGAGAAAACACATCAAAACACAAACAGGAGAGAAGCATTATAAATATTTTGTTTGTGATGTATAGTTTAACAGATTCAACCAGCTACTGTTGGTTCTATGAGATTTCTTTGCATCTCATGGATGTAACCGCGTATACCGTAAGTTTTCAGATACAGGCTATATTAACATATAAAATAAATTTTTATAGAAACAGAAGATTAAAAAAGTCTTGGCGCAGATGTTTAATTAAACCAGGTTAGCTTCGAAAAGCCACGCATTATTTTAGGCTAAGCTTCGCTTCGTAACGCCAAGCATTAATTAGGGTAGCTTCGCTTACGCCAAGCATTGGTCACGTGATTTTCCCACCAATGGTTAGGCTGAGTCTTTTTTCCCCGGAATGAACAAGAGACGAAGCCATTTTTTTAGTCAGTAATGAATTTAGAGCGGTGGAGACAAGACGTAATTCTCTTTGCTCAGTGATATTCTATAGAGGAGATTGACTTCGCACAATTAATGCAACTGTGTAACTTCGAAATGTGGAATGTGATGATTTGTGAATTCACGAGAAACGTAAGTAGTGCTAAGAATTGCATGCAATAACTGTTAGAGCCCACAGTCATAACTGAAACGGAGCTACGCTCGAAAACTGGGTAAAGAATTGTAAACCCAGGCATATATCTGAACCTTTTACCAAGAATGAAGGTCCTTAAGCTGAGAGAAAGTCAAACTAAGGAATACTAATGAATAAGAGAAAGTTTGGCTCTTCATTGAAATGAAGAGATAAGAAAAAACGTGAAATCTAGACCACATTAACAAATAAACGAAGGAACACTAGAAGGATAGAGGAGCCACGCCATGTTTTAGCAACTTGAAAAGATTACGAGATGCAATAAGGAATATTGCATCCTTAAAATAATGCATTGACTTTTTATGCTTGTTTATTAAATGTCAACATGCTATTATGCAAATTTGGTGTGGTTACCATTTGACTTAACCCAGTTCTTGTTGGAAATTGAATAAACATTTGTTTCATTGAACACAAATGCTGTTGACGAATCATATGTTTGCAGTTAGCCATCATACCAATTATTAAAGGATCATGCCAAAGCTAATCGTTGCAGGTGCAACACAAATAATAACCATATGTTCTAAAAATAAAACATCATAGAGGATTGTCCCCGAACCTGGTAAATTCCTGTAAGTCTGTAGAGAGAAATCATCACCTCTAGCAGGCTAGCTAGTAATCAAAATCTAATACTCTCGAGTTAAACAGCAACCCCCACTACCCTGCCCGGCCACACATTGCAACTTGGTGCCGTGACCAGTCCTCTAAAAAAGAGCAGAAGCGAAGATGGATCAATTAATGGAAAATTTTCAACAGCTTGGTGTGGACCAACAACAACAACAACCACAGAACCAACCTGTAAATGCACAACCGTTGCAGCCCCCAGTCAATCCAAATATGGAGGAACCCACATTGATAGCGCTACAGCGCCTTACTGAGAACTTAGAAAAGAATAGCAATTATGCAAAATTATCCCAAGTTAGGTCCATAGTACAACCATTCGAGGGAGATAAGAAGAAATTCAGGAGATGGTTGGCCGACATAGACAAATTTGCGGCAATAGCAGAAACAACAAATGATGAAGAGAAAAAGAAAATCGCTCTGTTAGGTTCTGATTCGTACGTGACTGATTTTTTAAGAAGGAGGTCCCAGCAGTACCCCACAGAAACCTACGAGTCCCTAAAAAAAGAGCTCACCCAGAGATATGGGGAAATCATAGACAAAATGCATGCTTGGTCAGTCCTTAGAAGCATGAAACAGGAAAGAGATGAATCGGTACAACTTTTTGGAGATCGATTCCTCAATATGGCAGAAGAGGCATTTTGCGGAGAAATCCCTACCACACCTGATGTAGAAATACAGTTAGTGGGGATATTTGCCGATGGCCTTAGAGCGGAAAATATCAGAAGGCATCTTATTAGAAAAGACACCAAGACTATTGCTGAAACAATCCAAGCAGCAATACAGGAGGAAAATCTTCACCGAAGGTTCCAACAAAGAGCAGGTAGGGAACCCCGACCAGAATATAGGGACTATGATGAGCATGAGCCTATGGAAGTTGACCATACCAGGAGGCAATGGACTCGCCCACGAATACGTGATGATAGACCCCGCAATTATAGACCCCCCCACACAGAGGCAAAACGACGTCAATAATGTCAATACAAACGGATGCTTTACATGCGGTAGGCTCGGACATGGTTACAAGTCCTGTAGAGCAAATTACAATCATGCACCACCCAGAAGAGGAGGTTACCAACCACAACAACCCGCACCACCCCCACGTGATTACACCAGAAATCAGTATACCAGAGGCGCACCTCAACCCCTCATGTGTCAGGGAAACGGCCGCGCCACTCACTAAACAGGACCGTTAGTGAGGGCAACAATCACAGAAACTGGTCCAAAACAAAAGAAACAACACAGAACAGAAATTGTCAAGTGGGCCCATCCAGTAAAATACAATATGAAGAAATGTTGCATGATGGAACTAAAATACATCCGGACCCCAGTTCCTGCATCATGTCTATACAGGGCCAACAATATAGGGCACTGGTAGATACAGGAGCATCCATCAGCCTTATTAGGTTCCAGCTGTTCAAGAGGATCCAACACTTAGTACGATTTCAACCGTCCAAAACACACCTAGCTTCAGTCACGGGACAAAGACTAAATTCAGTTGGGACAGCATGGCTAAAATTTTCCTTAGGCGAAACAAATTTTGAACACCCATTTGTCATTACTAAAGGAATGTCTAGAAATCTTATCCTAGGGAGAGATTTTTTTAACAAACACAAAGTTCGAATATACTATGACCTCCACAAAATCAAAGTCAACAATACGTACATAGATCTCCAGGACGATATCCACATAGCGTCTTTAGTAAGGATTACAGCTCCCATAACGGTGGCTCCAAACTCCCTGGTCATAGCAAAAGGCAGAGTAAAAAATTCTGAGTACATAACACCAGGGCAATCAATTCAAGTACAGCCCCTAGCAGAAGAAAGCATTATTGATGACCCATTGTTGCAAATTACAGAGGGAATCGCTGAAGTCTCGAAGTCCAGAGATTTCCCCATCATGATATTGAATATGTCAGGAAAAACTACCACTATAAAAAGAGGCACAGTTGTAGCGCAAGTGGATACGTCAACAATAAGACAAACCAAAACCAATAGAGACCATCCACAAATTGTCTCAACCACTCCCACTGGACATAATGCACGAAATCGCAGTACAAATAACCATAGTACACGGAAAGTAAACAGTTATAAGGCAGAAAAAGGCAGTAACATCAGTCACAGTCATGTTACACCACAGCATACCCTACCCAGATGGCAGAAACGAACCAGTCCATACATAAGAAGAGAAAGGCCACAGTATGAAAATGACTATAATTACTCATTCTTGCGCCCCAGCACACCAAGAGAAAAGATGAAGTGCTGTATATCACAGAGTAACAGAGAAACAGAAATTGTCTTGCCAGGAGGATATCCAAAGCGACAAGACAGTGATACATGCCCCATGAAGTATCAATATAACTCAAAAACAGGTGGATATGATAAAGTCCCAAAACCAATTGAAATTTCCGAAGAAAAGGAAGAATTCTTATATGACTATACCACAGGAGGATACTATAGCAGCAAAGTTGGAAACAGAAAGAATGAAAAATTTTCGCCCAGGGAAAGAAGACAGCCCTATAGCACAAACAGAAGAAATACAGTAACGTACGCGGATAAGCGCAGTTACGACAGAAATAATCAGAAAAAATGGCACAACAACGAATACCCCAGAAATATAATAAGAAATGAATATACAGTAAATGCAGTGACAAATGGAAATGCACACAGTACATGGCAGAGGAGACAGTACCAAGCACAGCCAAATGAACGGCAAAGAACTACGCAAAAGAAAGCCACATACCAGGAGCAGAGATTTTCACAAGATGCAAGAAAAATGTCCCAAAATTATGGGAATGAAATGGAGGCATCAAGACAGACCAGAGATATCATAGCAGATCATAAATACAGAGAGAGAATAGCTCAGTTACTTGCAACCCTGAATGCCACAGAAGATAATAAGCAACGTTTGAAAACGTTTGTAGAAAAGCACCAAGATGTATTCGCACTCAATGACATGGAATTAGGCAGAACTAACACTGTCACAATGGACATTCAAACAACCACAGAGGAGCCAATACATATGAAACCCTATCATACGCCCTTGAAAAATAGAGAACTCATGGAAAGGTCTATAAATGAAATGCTACAGGCAGGAATCATCGAAAGATCCCGTTCCCAATGGTCCTCACCCATAGTGATCGTAACAAAGAAAGACGGCTCCAGTCGCTTTTGCTGCGACTACCGTGCCCTTAACAAAATCACAAAAGTCATTTCCTACCCCCTCCCCAGGATAGACGATCTACTTGCGACGTTAGGAAAGTCTACATACTTTACCACACTTGATGCAAGGTCAGGCTTTTGGTGCATCCCCATGACACCTGAGGCAAAACAGAAATCCACATTCTGTTCACATATGGGACGTTTTTTTTGGAATGTTATGCCATTTGGTCTAAAAGGATCTCCAGCAACATATATGTCACTCATGGATGAAGTGTTAAAGGGTCTACATCCATTTGCCCTGGCATACATAGACGATATCCTGATACATACCGCAGGCATGATGGAAGACCACCTCCGCAAGGTTGAAACAGTGTTTGATAGACTCAGGCATCACCAAATAAAGTTAAAACTGTCGAAGTGTGAGTTTCTAAAGACAGAAACAAAATATTTAGGCTTTGTCATCAATAGACATGGCGTCAGACCTGATGAAGATAAAGTCAAAGCCATAAGAGAAATGCCTAGCCCCAAGACGGTGAGACAAACACGCTCATTTATTGGTACAATAGGGTACTATAGACGCCACATCATCAATTTCTCCAGAGCAGCAGAGCCTTTGATAGCCCTTACCCGCAAGTATGCACGCTTCAAATGGACAGAAGACTGCCAGAGATCCTTTGAGTATCTAAAAAAATGCCCTAACCACCATCCCACTGCTTGGACATCCAGATATTTCTCAGCCCATGATACTATACGCCGATGCCTCAGATAACGCAATTGGTGCTTGTTTGGTCCAACCTGTACTAGAAGATGAAACACCCATCCTACCAAACATTCCAAATGAGAAACCCATTGCATTCCTATCCCACGCATTGTCAAAGTCACAAAAACGGTGGACCACCACTGAGAAAGAAGCATATGCTATTCACTATGCAGTACAAAAGTTTGACTTTTACGTCAGAGGAACTAAACTCATTATAAGAACTGATCATCAACCTTTGGTTAACTGGCTCACCAAAACACAAGAACAGCCAAAGAAGTTACAGACATGGGCAATGAATTTACAGTCCTACGACACCACTATCGAACATATCCCAGGCGAAATGAACACCTGTGCAGACCTCTTATCCAGGATTAAATATGATGATGAAACCGAAGTGAAAACAATTAGAGTCAAAAATGATGGCACATCCTCAGAGATTGACGATAATGCTAAAGAAATTAACGAAATTACTTCACCAGGTCGAAGAAGTACCTCAGATTCCGCCACTCAAGTAGAAGAAGAAAGCCAAGAGATGTTTGACATGAGAGTAGAACAAGCGAAAGATGCAGAAATTGTCAAGCTGCTCACATACGTGAAAGAAAACCCAACAAAAAGTAAAGATTTTACAGTACACCCAACGGATGGAATTCTATACTATATTGATCAGAAACAAGAAGGGACACTAAGAAAAGTCATTCCAGCACATCTAGTCCCAGAAGTATTGCTACAGTTTCATGATAACAACGGGCACATGGGAAGAGACAAAACAATTGATGTCATAAAGAAAAGGTATTATTGGCAAACTTTCTACAAGGACATTACAGAATATGTAGCCACCTGTAGAACATGTAAATTGAGAAACATGAAGCCACATTTAATTCCCCTTCAAGAAATGCAACCTTCCCATTACCCCATGCAAACAGTGAGCATTGACTTATCAGGTCCTTACCCACTCACCCAATCAGGCAACAAATACCTCCTGCACATAGTTGACCAATACTCTGTTTGGCCAGAAAGTTACCCACTCAGTGATGCCACATCGCAGTCCATCACGCAAATATTTTTACAAGAATTCATTCCCAGGCATGGCTGTCCAAAACGAATCATTTCAGACAACGGTAAACAGTTTATAGGTAACCCATTTAAAGCCACCTTACACCAGCTGAATATTGAGCATACTACAACCACTTATTATTGCCCAAATGCAAATGGCAGAAATGAACGCATGCACGCCACCCTACATGATATTATTAGCAAATATATCAAGGGGAACCACCAATACTGGGACCTATACATTAACCAAGCTCTTGAAGCCATCCGAGTAAACGTGAACGATACCACAGGAATGTCACCCTTTCTCATGCTATACGGAAGAGAACCAAACTTTCCGTTAGACAACCTACTTCGCCCACAAAGAAAATACATGGGAGAAGACCCCATCGAAATAATCCTTCAAGAAAAGTATAAAGCTCACCAGATTGCACAACGAAATACGCAGAAGGTATTTCACAAGAAACAGAAACAACATGATAAATCAGCCAAGCTACCAACATACAAAATAGGAGACAGAGTATACTACAAGAAACATGTACGCAGTTCAAAATTCGATGACCGATGGTTAGATGGCTACAAAATCATGAAACAAACTACGCCTGTAAACTTCATTATTTGGAATGAAGAGAAACAACACCAAACAAAAGCTCACGTAAAACAAATAAAAATTGATAATCACCGGTCCATTCCGCCTCTGACGACAAATACAAGACCAGTCAGAAAAGCCACCCTAAATTATAATCCATCCAGCACAGATTCGTCTGACATATCAGAGTCAGAGACGACAGACTCTGAATTTTACCAAGACGACCACATACCCAGACCACCCACAGATGAAATACATCGAGCAAGACAACAACGAGACTCGTCCGAAAGCGAATGAAGAAATAATGCCTCAGACGTCACACGATGACAACAACCAAGCACCTTATATCCACACTCAAACTTACTCCCGCATGTTCTAAAAATAAAACATCATAGAGGATTGTCCCCGAACCTGGTAAATTCCTGTAAGTCTGTAGAAAGAAATCATCACCTCTAGCAGGCTAGCTAGTAATCAAAATCTAATACTCTCGAGTTAAACAGCAACCCCCACTACCCTGCCCGGCCACATGGAGAAGGCAAACTTCTACATGCCACCATGGGCGGAAACCTGGAAACCACCATTAAGTCAAAGGACTGGTATCATAGCCTTGATCGAGTTCTCGAGTGAGGACCAGTTGGTTAAATCCTAAAAACCATTACCAGTGAGGAAGGCAGAGCTCAGTACTTAGCTGCTGGTACCCTATGCTCCTATAGCTGCTAACCCTCTGAGACCACCCACATTCAAGCTCACCAACCTTCAGAATAGAGCACCCATCCTGTCTTTGTTTGTTGACCGGTGGGCCCTGTTCATTAGACACCCAGACACAATTGAAGTGGCTGCGCCTCTCAGGCAAATTAAGGTGCACCGCTTGCGCAAATCTGAGTTTGGACTCATTCCACCCACTGGATATCAGGGTTAATTATCATTGAGTCGAACTGAAAATATATTTCACACTGTCCTCGTCAACCTTGGATTTATCTGAATTCTCACCTCATCGGAAAGGCACAGGATTGGCAAGATAATTGGTTCAAGTGTACAGGATACTACCTCACTGACAGACGCGATG
The DNA here is from genome assembly GCA_024509875.1 of Oreohelix idahoensis. Classification (NCBI taxonomy): domain Eukaryota; kingdom Metazoa; phylum Mollusca; class Gastropoda; order Stylommatophora; family Oreohelicidae; genus Oreohelix; species Oreohelix idahoensis. The sequence continues at coordinate 61,310 of JAMPIV010016046.1, forward strand.
GTGAAGTGTTCTTTTACTGTGGGGTGTTTTTTCTGGAGCCTAGATCTCAGTCGTCTCAATTTGGGGACTGACGACAGTCACATCGATTAGAATTTGGTGTTTAGAATTCCAAGTACTCATTGTGGATGTTTCCTATTTGTTTTCTTTTCGGGTTTTTGGCTGTACAACTATGGTTGCCATTTTGGATTATTAACCAACATCAGTTTGGGGTTGTATGTTGTTATGCTTGTGTTTATTGATAGTGAAATCATACTTTTGTTTGGACTGTTTCTTTTTTTAATTTCTGCCAACACGCAGATATAGTAATTTTTTTATATATACATGTCGTAATAAACATAGAAAATTATTTAGCAGAGGATCTGAATTTTCTTCCTACCTTCACATCTGTGATTGTTGAATGTGAAAACCGCTGGGTGTGTATCAGTCCCTTACTTCATATATCTATTCATTTGTTGATAGGTGAGAAAGAGAGGGTGAGTGGAGTTGACATCTAAATAAGTCCGAGTGGCAGGGTAAAAGATTGTTTATCATCTTTGTACGCCTGACTGTCACACTTCCACTCAACATTCACATTCGCTATTTCAGACTTTCCTCTATTTCTACTCCTCACTCAGACTTTTGTCTTGTCTCAGACAGACTCTTTTCTCCACCCATGACAGAATGCAGCAAGCCCTGACATCCCTGGAGGAGTGGGCCAGAACATGGCTAATGAACATAAATGAAGGGAAAACAACAAACACAGTGTTCTCCCTCTCAAATAAACCAAAGAGCTCCAAACTAGTGCTAAGTGGGAAGAACTTATGCCAGGATGAAATTCCGAACTACCTATACACTACCTTTGATCGTCATTTGACTTGGAAAAACCAGATTGAAAGAAACTGAATAAGGGCACTGCAAAGAATAGCAGTCATGAAAAAACTTATTGGAACAGCTAGGCAGCAGATGAGAGTGTGCTAAATAAGCTATACACAGGGCGAGTGAGACCAGTCCTAGAATATGACATAGCAGCATGGGCAACAGCAGCAAAATCAAACTTTGATACAATTAATAGACTCCAAAATCAAGCTATGAGAATCATAACAGAAGGGAGCCGCACTGGTGTAGTGGTTACCAACTGCGCTGGCGACCGGGTGACCCAGGATCAAACCCGGGTGAGGACATTTGAAGATTTTCGTCGACCAGGATTTGGACTGGATTAACTCGAGCCCTGGCGAGGACATTTGCAGAAGTGTCATCGACCAGGGACTGGCGGCTCCTGAGCGAACCTAGCTCTAATGGGTACCTCCGAAATCGGCGAGTATCTGCCTGAATGGTGAGGGACACCTGTCTCTGTACAAGAAAAAAACAGGGATACTCACGTAAAAATCAGTCTCAGGTTAGACATACCGGTACCTGAGATTTCACCTCGAGTAATAGCGGGCGTACGCAAAATAAAAAAAGCAAATAACAGAAGGCATTAAGACAACACCAGTACAGCACAAACACTGTATGAGAGCTGTGTACTTTCTGTGCTTCTCTATGATGCGGAATGTTGGAGAGTAACAGAGAAAGAAATGTCGAAACTGTCCTCCTTCCACACAATCTGCCTAAGGAAAATTCTCCGAATCTTTTGGCCAAACACCATCAGCAACCAAGAACTACTTATTCGGAGTAACCAGGAGGACATGCACACCATCATAGCTGGCAGACGCTGGAGTTGGGTTGGCCAAGTCCTCAGAAGGGACCCTGATATCATCACAAGAACAGCTATGCTATGGACCCCCGAGGGAAAGCGAAAGAGAGGCCGACCAAAAACAACTTGGCGGAGAACTGTGGAAGCTGAGATGCAAAGAATGAACCACAGTTGGGGCACTGTACGAAGGATGGCCGCCGACCGAGCAAAGTGGAATCAATTTGCTGCTGCCCTACAAGACGCCATCAGGCGTGATGGCCACTGACAGCTTTGACGTTTGGTGGTTATGGAACAAAGAAGAAGAAGATTAAGACAACAACTATTTAAAAACTCGAAAAGATTACAAACTTTCAACCAGTGGATGATAGAAGAGATATTAGGGCCAAGAAACATGCCGAGAAATTCAAGAGACTACCAGACCACCCAATGTGCCATAGAATACATGGTCTTGGAAGGGGAAGACTCAAGTGAATCAACTTTGTAGAATCAGCCAAAACAAAGATAGGTACAGATCACATATATGCGATATCAACAGCTAAAGCCATCTATACTCCATCAAGAACCCAGCTAGGAAACAACAGCGCTTTGCAGAAATGACAGAAACCATGTCTAGAATGGAGAGAAAAAAGAACCAGAACCAATACAAATAATAATGACAAATAGTAATTGCCCTGTCCACGTTTAACACTTTCACTATTTTAATTACTGACCTTTTATTTGATACGTTATATTTTGTTAAATATCGCATGTTATAAATATTATCTACTCAACCACACTCTTCATCATTTCAACCTGGCATTGAGTTGATGCTTGAGTCTTTTTTTTTTTTTTAATTTTAAAAAAGGTCAAACTAGTGGTTAGGTTAAGGTAAAAGTTAGCATTAGAGGTATTTTTGATTTTAATTACCGAGGCAACTCGTGAATGTATCAATATACAAATGGCCAACATGACGGACTTTGTCTACTTTTTATAAACTACCGTACTGTACCTCATAATCTAGGTCCTGTCTACTTTTTATAAACTACCGTACTGTACCTTATAATCTAGGTCCTGTCTACTTTTTGTAAACTACCGTACTGTACCTCATAATCTAGGTCCTGTCTACTTTTTATAAACTACCGTACTGTACCTTATAATCTAGGTCCTGTCTACTTTTTATAAACTACCGTACTGTACCTTATAATCTAGGTCCTGTCTACTTTTTATAAACTACCGTACTGTACCTCATAATCTAGGTCCTGTCTACTTTTTATAAACTACCGTACTGTACCTTATAATCTAGGTCATGTCTACTTTTTATAAACTACCGTACTGTACCTCATAATCTAGGTCCTGTCTACTTTTTATAAACTACCGTACTGTACCTTATAATCTAGGTCCTGTCTACTTTTTATAAACTACCGTACTGTACCTTATAATCTAGGTCCTGTTTTATCTGTGTTGTTTCTTCATCTTCGTACAGTTCTGGAGCATACTTCCCTTTGGAGTACAAATGGCGTCTTTCTCAGACTTGCATCAGGACCAGCGAACCAGAGCTGGTCAAGATCGTACTCCACCTCCACGTGATGGTCCTGGAAACAGTCTGCAGCAGTGCAGTCTGGCTGAGCGAGTACGGATCGAAGAGGGAAGGATAACTCGGTCCCTAAAAAATGCCGTGCTGAAGTCGGATGTGTCGACCGAAAGGTGCAGATATCACAGCTACAGCGTAAACAGACACAACGCAACCACCGTCCTTTTCAGGGCGAACGAGGAAGAAGAAGAAGAAGACTTGGTTTGATTTTTGGTTTTTAAGGATTATCTTCACTGCACACAGAAAACTCCATTAGTGCTTCAATCTCCTCCCTTAAATCACACAAGGAGAATCTCAGCACAGTGCACGAACTCCGTAACAATGGCGAGAATCCAAATGTATAGGCCTATATATATATATATATATATATATATATATATATATATATAAGAATCAGAGTCAATAAATATTTTGGTGGTGGGTAGGTTTCTAATGTTTTTAAATTTTGCCAGGGCAGCAGCTAATAGGCCTACTCTTTACGATTTCCAACTGCCGGGGGATTTTTAACGTGCGCAACGTGCACATGGGACCTCCTATTTTTCGCCTTTATCCGAGAAGGCTACACATCCGATCTCACTACTCAGGAGAGGGGGAGTATGACATTATTAGGGCCACTGGTTCTGAAAAAAATGTCCATAAACTATATTCCCTCAACTGGGAAACCTCTTGAATGTGAGGCGGACGACATACCTCTTGTCCACTCTGACCATCCTGACTTAATGAATGAAAGACAAACAAAAAAATTGACAAAGATATAGAAGATTTTAAAAAAAAATAACAAATGTTGTCACAACTTAACGAAACGTGCCCCATTTAACCGACACAGGGTCCATTGGTTATATTAGGGTGCATGTTCAAACATGAAAGACCTTACAGTCTGGGTATAATATAGAGGCATAACACCACAGAAGGGATTTAACGAACTGGTCAGACTCTACTATTTGGGCGTTTTGGGAACATAGTGACCTGCAGGAGCATTAGTTGTTTTGTGAATAACTGGCTCAAAATGTGGGCGGTACCCCCAATGACGTTAGGAGGAGGCATTGGGCAAAAAGGAAAATTTAGGCGTCAGGACGTTCAATTTTAGGGGTTGGTTGAAGATTTGACAGGTTAAATTCAACAGTATTGCTTAATACAACATGTATAAGTGTTTGGATAATATAAGGCACTGACGAAAGCGCTTACAAAAAAAAAAAAAATACGCAGCTTGATTAAAACATAACACATCACCTTTGTAATGTCACTCGCCCTAGTTTCTCATAAACCTTATAGCAGAGGTTTCTAAACATCAGTGAGGTGAAAACGAGATACGAAAGATAGGTAGCGGAGTAGCTGCATTACTAGGATTATTAAGCAATGTATAGTTTGTTATATATTTGCCATTCTGGGCTCAGACAACTATCGCTAATCATTAATTATAAGCACAATCTTGTGCTTAGAAGCGGAAAAAAGGTCCTATTGTTCACTCCATCAATCTGATGTAAGAGAAACTGACAACAAAAAGTTGGTTATTATCTCGCCAATATTTAATCATCAACTTTTGGAAGGTGACAGATATTGCTAAATAGAGTTTACCTGTTCAATATCGGTGAGTGTCAAGATGTGTCCAATATGTACTTTTTACTGGCAGCTTGCGAAATTAGATATCTGCACATCTTTAAAAAGGACAAACTTTGCTTTGTTCCCGATCTGATTGTCTCAGTATTATGTGGGCTAGTGATAACAAAACGTCCATGATGCAAGAGGAACTTTCAGTATAGCCAAGTTTATAACTAGCAGTGCTATTTATATATTTAAAAAAAAATGCAATGCATAATTTAAAGTGAGAGGCGCTTAGAATGTGCTTTAAGAGCCTAGGAGGTGGTGACCCGAAAAGATTTGGAAAACACTGATCTAGCAAAGCAAGACATTGCGTATTATAAACACAATAGTAATATTCATTTAAACAACACTCTGCGAATCCTTCTTCCACATACAAATGCATACTACTTCTTTACAGGATGCATGTCGTGGACAGAAAAAAAAAAAAATATCAGTCATGGAAAGTCAAGGAATGAAAACTGAAGTAAAGAAGAAGAACAAGATTAGCTAAAATAGCTTGGCCATGTCAAATTACACAACATCTCACTGAAGATCATAATGGAAGGACAAGTGAGAGGCAAACGTGCAAGAGGACGACATAACTTACTATCAGAAAGATGACATCAAGAGATGGACAGAAAAGATGTCTATCAGAGTGTACCATCACGGCAAGAGGCAGAACAAGTTACAGATCCAGTCAGTGTTGTCACTGTAAATTTTGAAAAAGAATGATAGATGTTAAAATATGTAATGTTTTGAGACAGTTCATGTGTATTTTGTGATTTACGGGTACGTAACACAGCGTTTAACTTCAAAGTGAATGGCTAATTTTGGGTTGTGCACGTGATACCCCCGTTGTGACAATGAGATACATGCATGGACTGCTGTCGATTAGATCCAGACATGTGATGGCCCAGGCAACAGCCTATATGCACGTCATGGATCTGCCTCCCCTGCTTTGCAGTAGTGGTCCAACAGTGGCCAAAGCTCAAGATTATCTAATACGGGTCTTCAAAAGTATCTACCTTCGCACACGTTTACTCTTGGTAGAGTTGTAGATAGAAAGATAATGATGCTTCTATCTCAAGGTAGTGTTCATGAGATATTTCAGAAGTCAAGAAATATGCTGCATTGGGCAGGGCAATTGTTAACTTATATCTGATCCGCCGCCTTTTATGAACAATTAAGCAATTATTAATTTTAGCTCGTTCAAGCCCCCAGCCAATTTAATCAGTGGAATTCTTATTATTATGGTATAGCTCTGTTTAGAGTGTATTTAGTAAATTGACTGAGACAAACATGCAATACATTCAAAATGATTAAATCGACGTAAAATTTGCGTATTTACAAATAACACATTTAATAATCAACCAAGTTTAACAGTTTTAAATAAATTGAATAATCTTTAACAGAAAATACTCATCATTGTGTGATGGTAGGGTGTTTTATGTAAGAAGTCAATTGGCAGATTTTAGGTTTGACATAGTTGCAAATGGTAGTTTCTTCTGCTGGGTTTTTGGATTCTGTGCAGATAGATCACTGGAGTTCTTGCATCTCTGGTCGTGATTAAAGGTGCAGCATGCTCCAGGTAAGATCAAGGAGTAACTGCAAAGCTGGTTCTGCATCTCTAAAACACTCTGATGATGGTGTCTAGTTTGACGTCAGGTCACTTCTACCCTCACTTTGTTCCAGAGATTAGTACCCTCAGCTGGTACCACCAAGCAAATCTAGGCTCACAGACTGTTTGCTCAGAGGAATAAAGGCACTGGAATAGGCCTCTTACACGTGTTCTTAGGGGTTGTTACTTTGGCACTGAATTCGCACTTTGACTCGTGTTTTAGATTCCTCAGATTCCGATTTTCCTTGTTAATTGGTAGAGTTTTTTCTGGGCTCTGAAGTCCTCAAAATTGCTCAAACAATGGTTTGGTTCTGAATAAGAATCTTTATTCTAGTCTTAACGCTGTGTGACGAAATGGACGACGTCTTCGCGATCTTTGGTTCTCTCCGGCAGTATCGGTACATTTGTGGTACTGATTTTTATTATGTGCTGTCAATTATCGCACTTTTCTTTCTTTCTTCTTTAATTTTCTGCTTGTGGAGCAAGTAGTTTGTATGGTAAAACATTTGTGACACTTTTTGCATATAATGTCACCGGTTTATTACCCGGTCATCCTGGCTTGTGGTAAGCAGCTGAGATAAGATAGTCACTGGCATGTTAGACTGAACCACTGTTAAAGCGACTCGATTGGTAACCCAGCTGGGCAAACACAGAGTTTTCATACTCATAAGACAGATACCGAAATTACTGTGTGACACATGTGGGCATGTTGTCATTTGAGTTCCTCCATCTGAATGTAAGTTTGTACACAAGGGCATCGGACATCATATTACCATATATGGGAGACGTGACCTTTGCAAAAATTTTTCATGTCAGAAATATTTTGAAAGTACAACACCCGAACTGTTTGAATATGATTGGAGCATTTATTTAACTCCATAATAAACTACGCTTGGAAAGATAAGATTATAGTCTGACCATTTCGCAGTTTTTTTTTTCACTGTGAATTTCACGCTCGCCAAGACAACATCAGACCTCGCCAGAGTGAAGACTAGATTCATAATTCCTATTTGTTAACCAGACCTTTTATTGGAGAACCAAATAAGATTTACAAGGCAAAGGACATCTCTACATTTTAATAAGGAACACCGGGACTAGGAAACTGAAGAAACACGGAGTCAGAGAGGGAATCTGTTGTAGAATTAAAGACCCCCCCCCCCGACGCTTGTAAGAGACCCACTCGTCTCTTTTGTATATATATAATGGTCGAGCCATGGCAGGAATTCAGGATGGGCAATCTGTTCGTCATGTTCAGAGACTTCTTGAAAGATTTCAAGCTATCGGACATTTGGAAAATCAACCCTGCTCAGGACGTCGTCAGTCTACTGTGCTGAGACTTCTCCTTGGTTGCATGGCTAATGCAGTGATCATTTCGACCACTTGTCATACTGATTTATTGCATACCAACGGTGAACACGCTTTACCGATGATCATTTTCCACGTGCATTCAAATTCAACTCACTTTTTCACCTTTTGAACTAGTGGGGTGTGTTGCAAAAACCACAAGTTTTTGCAGCAACAATGGCAATTTTCACGTGCGGGTCAAAGTGACCTAGTTTTTTGGACATTTAAAAAAAAATCAACCTAGTGCACACAGAAATGTATACACATTTTTCTGAGCTCAGTTTTAATGACATTTTCACTTGTCTTTACAGTTTGCCAATCAATTATATAAACCTTGTCTAAACTAAATGGCGGCCCTTAACTTTTGTCCAGTAGTATATGTAATGTTATGATGTATGTATATAAGCATTACCTCGTCATCTACACAAGCACACACATGTTTCAGAAAGCACTCAGTATAAGCATGTTCAGTTCGTAGCCATGTTTATTTACAGAATATCGTACATGTGAAGATTCGCATATTATTACAATGTGTGGTTCGTATTATTAATGTATCATATTATATTACATCCCCCCTTTTTTGAAAAAAAAAAATGTGTGCAAACATTTCCAACAAAATGTTTCATGTGAGAAAGGATAAGTATGTGTAATGCTCAGTGTGAGTATATATATGTCACTGTCTGTATCGGCTGGGAGGTGTCACTGTACGGCCAGAACGAGTGGTGTAAAGTGCTGGTGGTTCTGCGGAAGTCCCTGGTTTAGCTTGAGTTGGTTGTGATTTCGGCCTTGGCGCTTGTTGGTTTTGTGGGGCACCAAGGTCTGGAGTTACTGCATTGTCTGTTGAAAGCATGGGAATTCTCTGTTCTGTTGTACTCTGTGGGATTTCTCTTATTTCCACTCTGTTTCGCCTCAGGAGGTTGCTGCTGCTGTCTGGTCTTAAAGTATAGCTCCTGGGTTCAGGGTTTCTGGAAATGATTGTTGCTTTTGACCATGTGTCATTGTTGTGGTTGTAGGTAGTCACATGCTGACCAGGATATAATGGTGGTAAGTCTTTAGCACATTTGTCATAGTTGGATTTCTGAACTTGCTGACGATGCTGAAGTTGATCGTATGTGCTGTCTCTATGTTGTGGACGGAAGTGGACCTTAGATGGTAGAAGGTCTTTAATTCTTCTATCAAACATAAGTTCTGCTGGACTGTCGATCTTACTGTCTACCGGTGTTGTTCTCCATCTCAAGAGTGCTAGGTGTACATCCTCTGTTCTTGTTTTCTTCATGATTGACTTGATAGTTTGTATCTGTCTCTCAATGAAACCATTAGATTTAGGGTATCTAGGTGATGATGTTGTGTGTTTGATCTTCCAGTCCTTAGTGAAGTTTCTGTATGCTTGACCTGAGAAATGTGGACCGTTGTCTGATCTAATTTCATCTGGGATGCCAAACATGCTGCAATACTTCTTTGTAATGTCTGCAATAACAGCTGATGGTGAGGGTTGTGGAAGTTTCTCAATGATGGGAAATTTGCTGTAGTAATCAGCAATAATAAGATAGTCATTATTGTCGATTGAGAAAATATCAGTTCCTATAATGCTCCAAGGGCTCAATGGTATGTCTGATGGTATGAGAGGTTCTCTGCACTGCCTATTTGCATGTTCTTGGCAAATTGAACAGTTTTTACATAGTGTTTCTATGTCCTTGTTTATCTGTGGCCAGTAAACATCTTTCTTTGCTCTCAGTTGTGTCTTCACAATACCAAGGTGACTATTATGGAGCTGTTTAAGGATGATATCGCGTTGTGTTTCTGGTACAACAATGCGATCTCCTTTAAGGATCAGACCATCTTCGATGCTTAACTCGTCCTCATCGAGTAGTATGGACGGATGTGTGTTGGAACTTCCCTGATAGAGCTTGGCCATCCATGGTATATCAGTTCTTTGAGAGAGTTAAGGATAGGATCTCTCATTGTGTCTTCTCTGATGTGTTCAAGCCGATTATCGCTAAACTTGACAAAATCAACTTTGATGTTTGGGGTAAGATCTGCTGTCTTGTTGGGGTTTGGTAGTCTGCTGAGAGCATCTGCAAGACCTATATCCTCTCCTGGGATATACTGAATATTAAAATCATAACCTTGTGTTTCCAATAACAGAGCTTGTAGTCGTGGTGGTGCTGAAGCTATTGGTTTTTTATGAATCATCTCAAGTGGCTTGTGATCTGAGAGAATTGTAAATGGGCGGTTGAAAAGAAATGTGTGGAAGCGTTTGATTCCAAAACGTACAGCTAGCATTTCTCTTTCAATGTTTGCAAGTTTCTTTTCGCCAGAACTTAATGATTTGCTTGCGTAAGCTACAGGACGAAGTTCTTTGGCATAGTGTCCTTCAGGATTTTTGTCTGGTTGCAAAAGTGCTGCTCCTAGGCCTTTCAGACTGGAATCAACCATGAGAAAAGTGGGTGCTTGCATGTCATAGTATTTCAAGCATGCATCAGATGATATGAGGGTCTTCAAGTGGTTGAATATGTGTTGGTAGTCTTCTGACCTGCCGCAGACTACAATGTCATCCGCAATAGCCACTGTACCAGAACATTGCTCAACAATGTTGTCAATCTTCTGTTGAAAGATGTCTTGTGATACATTCAAACCAAATGGGAGTCTCTTGAAACAATATCTGCCGAATGGTGTTCGAAAAGTTGTAAGGAGTTGACTTTCCTCTGCTATCTCAACACTCCAGTATCCGTGTACAGCATCTAGTTTAGAAAAATATTTGGCATTGTGGAATCTGTGAGTTATCTCTTCCACTGTATGCATTTTGTGTGGACAGCGCTTTAGACTGTTGTTTAAGTGTTTTGGGTCAAGGCAAACCCGAAGAGAACCATCCTGCTTCAGAACGGTTGTGATACTACTACACCAATCAGAATGCTCTTCAACCTTTCTAATAACATCATTCTGCACCATCTTTTCTAGTTCTGTGGCAAGTTTCTGTTTAACATGTATAGGATACTTTCTAGGTGGGTCTATCTTTGGCTCAGCGTTGTCTTTTAAAAAGAATCTTGCCTTTCCTGGAAGTTTGCCTATTCTGTCGAACTGTTCTGGGAATCGCTGTTTAAGGTCATCTACTCCAGTGACGTGTAGAGTAAGATGTTCTTTTTTGTCAGCTTTAATGTTGTTAATAGTTACCACACTCAGCTTTTCGCACATTGGTAAACCCAAAATTGCAGGTCCTTCAACATCTACCAAGTAAAATGTTGACGATGTCCATTCAGAGTCTCTGTATAAACATTCAAGTGTTACTGCTCCGAAACAGTCTATACTTGTTCCATTGTAAGCTCTTAGCTTTGTCCTGCCACTCCTACTTTTTACATCCCTTGTGGGGAATCCTTGCTCATCCACCTTGTCAGGCATGATCTGTCTGAATATTCTTAAGGGTAGAGTGTTACCTTGGGCACCTGTGTCTATCTTGAACCGAATATATCTTTCTTTGTGCCTTTTAATTCCTGGTATTCGGAATTGTACCTTGCAGAAAGCCTGCGTTCTCTTTGGTTCATTACTGAAAGTTAGTATCTTCACAGTATCAAAAGTGGAAGGATCACTTTCTTCACTGGAGTCAAGGTCCTCGGTCATCATAGAGTGTGTTTGTTTTGACGACTTTCTGCTGTGAAGTTTGTGTTGAGCACTGTCTTGTTTCCTCTTGAAACATAATTTTATCCAGTGGCCCCTCTTTCTGCAGTAATGACATGTAGAGTCTTTAGCTGGGCAGTGGTTTTGTATGTGGTTTAGGCCACAACATTTACACATAGCACCTCTGCTTGTGTTGTGTTTTTCTTGTTGTTTCGAACCAGTTGCTTTGTTGTGTCTAGGTTTATAGCTTTTCACTGCATCCACCTGGGCTGCTAATGTACCTTGCTGAATTTGTTTAATGTTTAGTGCTTGTGCCTCGTGTTTCCTGCCTTCATCCAGAAGTTGTTGTAAAGTTAGCGTATCACTCTGGCTCAGTAGCCATTTCTGGAACTCTGGCATTGGTGTGCTAAGAAGAATCTGTTCAATAATTCGCTCTTTTTCTTCTTCGTTGCTAAATTTACATACTCTTGTTTTCTCCTTAATGCGAATGAAGAAATCATCTAGGCTTTCATCACGTTTCTGTCGCAGGTGGTGAAGCTCTAATCTTGCCGCTCTAAAGTTTGTGTGCTTTATGATCAGACGCTTTTCAAATTCGTCCAATATGGCTATGGGGTCGGTTGCCGACTCAACCGGCATGGCGGTAGCAAAACTGTTGTAGATTTTCAAACCTTCATCGTCCAATGCTTCTAGGATATATGGAGTTAGGGTTTGTCCTTCCAGACCAGTGGTCTTGGAATATAGATCTATGCGTTGACGCCATAACAAGAAAGCTTCACTCTTATCATCTTGACCGGCAAATCTTATTTGCGGTGCGCTGCGGTAATGTTTAGCTGCCATTGTTGACCTCGATGACGAAAATTAGCCGAATACTGTACTCACGTGTTATCGTGTAGCTGTTTTGCGTCAGTCCGGTATCGACCGCTGCCACCATGTAATGTTATGATGTATGTATATAAGCATTACCTCGTCATCTACACAAGCACACACATGTTTCAGAAAGCACTCAGTATAAGCATGTTCAGTTCGTAGCCATGTTTATTTACAGAATATCGTACATGTGAAGATTCGCATATTATTACAATGTGTGGTTCGTATTATTAATGTATCATATTATATTACAGTATATATTTTACCCTGTGAATTTTAATGTGTGAAACTCGCTATTGGATGTCAAAGTCATTTGAGGCTGGCAACCTCAGCGTTTAGAATGATGAGTCATGAACCACCACTGCACGGGCTGGTAAATGTTTTATTGATAGTAGTTTTGTAAAGAGAACTAAAAGCATAAAGTAGTTCCCTAAGGAGCTGGGAGGGAAAGATGAAATAAATGATGTACATTCTAAATATAACACTTATATTTTCAAAGCAGTGTAAATGTCCCTTTAACCATATTCACTTTAAAATTAATGTAAGTTTTCAAGCTATAAACCAGTATAAATGTCTATGTGAAAATATTCAATTTAAAGTATTAGAAGTTTCAAACTTTTCAACAACTGTAAATATAGAGGAAACATAAATGAATTTATATTATGAACACTTTTCAAAAAGTGGAGATGTAAATGTAAATCATATTATATCTGTACGTTTAACATTTTCATTTAAATGTAATGTAAAGCTATTCAGTTTAAATGTAAAGGAAGTTTAATCTCAAGGGATTAAATTTAATTCTCATCGAGGGTAAAATCTGGCATTGGATGGTAGAAAAGAAAAAGGGGGTGCATAGCTATGTGTCGGAAAACGCCATACTCAGAAGAACGTTTTGTTTATATCTCTATTACCAGTTATTGGTGGTACCAGCATAAAGTACTATCTCTGGAACCAAGTGAAGGTAGAAGTGGACTGACGTTGTGTGAGACGCCATCATAAGAGGGTCTTAAAGGCAGATGCAGAACCAGCTTGGCCGCTACTCCTTGACATTCTAGGAACGTGCGGTGCCTGAACTTTGTCCAGAGACGAGCGCGAGCAGAGTGAAAATAACCAACCCAAAAGAAGGATTAGAATCATCATTGGCAGCCAAGTTAACCTGTATGCTGCCACTTGAACCTCTTATCAAAAAGCATCACCTGAGTGATGAAAACTCTATTTTGTAATTAACTTATTCCTTTCTTTCAACCGGTTAAACTTAAAGTGATTATTAAATTTTGTTATTTGTAATGTTACAAATTTAACTTCGAGTTAATCATTTTAAATTTACTGCATGTTTGTCTCAGTCAAAGTTACACTACACACACTCTAAACAGAGTTATAGTATAATATTAATAATAATAATTCCATTGATTAACTCAGGGGTGGGGGCTTAACGAATTAGAATAAACCATTGCTTAAATTCTTCATAAAAGTTTTCGGCAGATTACAGAATTAACGTGCTCAACAACAGTCAGCATTGTTTTCGCTTATCTGAATATCTTGTGAAGACTCACATGTGATAGCAGCTTTACTACTATTCTATCTACATTTATGCCAAGAGTAATCTTGTGTAAAGATAGACTCCATTGACGCCTATAATAGATACTCATGAGTTTTGGCCACTGGTGAACCACTACTGAAAAGCAGGGGAGTCAATACCGTCACACTCTGGCAGTCTGGTTGTCGTCTTGGCAAGGGATCCTCACAGTGTACTAAACTTCCAAGAAATGTCAGATTATGTTGCAAGTTTTCATCCCTCGCTTTTCCGGGCTGTTGGGACAAACATCAAATCGACGCAATTGTTATTCGCGCCTTAAAGTTTCAGCCAATCTTATTTGAACGTTTACATTTTTTAATGAAATATTTTGCATTACTCATCTAGTGCAAAATTTCAAACGTTATTTTTCTAAAATTGGGCAGTAAACATCCGATTATTACTTGGCCTAGTTACGTCTCTCACACTTCAACATTTCCTCCCAGATTGGGGGATTATCTGACTTGCCTATTCCACGTAATTCAGCTATGACTCCGGCGCAATTCGGCCGTCTTGTCTGGACATTACGTGGTTTATCGCACCTCCAATATGCAAGTCTATTATTCTGTAGAATTGGAAAAGATTGTGCAAACACAGTCATTAGCCTTTCACCTGGGATCAAATGTGGGACCGTCACGTTTTGTGACCCAAATAGTCCCTCAGGGATGGACCGGCATATTAAAGTGAATTGAAGTGTGAAAGTTATGTAAACAATAGCCTTGGGATGAGTTTTCTGTCGCCATGTAAGGGCAGGGGAGAGAGAGAAATTAATAAAATATAACTCGCACAGGAATATAATGCAATCTTGCTGGATTGGACATGAGAGCGCACAAACGTTTGTGATAGATCTCCCGATCCTAAGTCATTTGTTCAATATCCAGCTTTGGGCGGTTACATTTCCGTTTTTTTTTTACTGTGCACTGGTTTGGTTTCTCGGTGTGACAATTTTTTCCTCCTCCTTATACCGTTGGCGAGCGTTTGAATTGCTCGCTTGACAGTGTGTACAGCTTTGCACGTACTAACGGACGTCTTCCCATCGTTTGGGCCAAAAGTAAACCTCTTTAAGATTATTCATGGTCGCTTTCATGTTGGAGGATCGCAAATGGAGAGGCACCACGAGAGGAATGTAATGCAATCCTGCCGGAGTTGTCATGACAGCGCACAAACCGTTTTGTGACAATGCGGGTAACTACCGACAAAAGACACCCCCTACATGAGAACGCAGCTGACATCAAAGGAGCAAGAATAAACAGGAGGATGGCACAGGAAGAAGCTACAATTGGTCAGGTGACCGGGGTTGAAAATATCTCCAAAGAGGAAGAGTGAAGTAAGTCAGGGATGAACTGGATAAACTACCAGCAGGTCATCATTAGCCTTGTCAGAGAATTCAGAACTTGGGGCAATGGAAAAGCAGACCTTGAGATTAATCAGTTGATAAGTGATCATGCTGGGGATGATGACGCCATTGTGTACACTGGTGGGTCTGTAATGCGAGGTCAGAAATCAGGATGGGGCTTCTCTGCTTGAATAAAGGGCAGGGTCGTTGCTGAACAGAGTGAAGCCTACATGACAACAACCTCCAGCATGAGAATAGAGATAGAGGCAGTTCCTGCAACACTGGAGTGGCTGTCTGAAACTCCATCAACCAGGGCAGTTATATTGTCAGACTATCAGAGTCTCAGGCCATGCTTCGGAAAGTTCAGAACGGATGGCTGCGGCAGGAATTGAAAACATCAATAGAATCCTCGTCTCCAAGAACTGGTGTGGACCTACTGTCCTGGTCATGCAGGTGTACGTGGCAACGAGAGAGCTGGCAGACTAGCCTTGAGAGCACCCATACTGTGGATAAGGGAGAGATCCTAAGGGTGGTTAATGATCGACTGCTAGAAAATGACACTGTGATGGATGAATCAACAAGGCGGAAAAAGTGGTCTTAGCAGAGATGGACGTGAGAGAGGATGCATCCGTCGTATGTACAACCAGCGTGCTTCAGGTACAATTAGCATTCATATTCTTCAACATTTGCTGAGGGAGACTGAGCACCTATGGGTTTGCGCTGAGTGCAGTGAGGTCAGTTATGATTCTCAATAACAAAGTGAGTGACATAATAACATAATTATTATGTATTTAAGAGCATATTATTTACAAACGGCTGACTGTACTCTAAATAGAACGTGAAGCTGGATGTAGTATAGATAAATCTCTAACATTTCACTCGCATACGGCACTGTTTGCCACGCGACTATCTTTATGTTTAATCGATTGTGATTTGCAGCCTCATATTTTCAATGAGTGATTTTGATGGAAAGTCATGTAGCCTACACCAGATTTGTATTTTGGTACTTTATGACCAAGGATGCAAACAACCTATTCACAATTGTATGACGTTGTAGCTTTTTGGTCTGGTTTTTTTTTTTCCAAAATATTTTCTTGAGAAAAAAACTTTCAAATTTCAAAATTCATTACCTACAATGAATACTCCCATAAGGAGGAGGTTACTCAGAGTCACTTTTTTAACTTTAAAATGCCCGTTTCGTGTTGTCAGTCAAGTTCTGTTCTTCTGTGTCTTTGTCATCTTCAGCTTAAGAGCAGAGTCAGGCTACCCATTTACAGCTGGGTAGACATGTAAGAGTGTCACTATCTGGTTTTAAACTCGGTTACTCTGCCTTGAGAAGCAAGAGCTGTAACCATTTTGCCAGCTGGACTGTTTACATTTGCTGACGGATAAGCGGAAGGCGAAAGATACGCACCTGATTCTTTTTATCTTTCATTCATTAAATCTGAGAAAGACGGCCAGGGTTTGTGTTAGGGTTAGTGTTAACCATAATCCTAACCCTGATTCTAATCCTAACCCTAAGCACTACGAAACAACACCTAACTACATATATTCACTGCGGAGCAAAAAGGTACGAAAGATAGGAAATTACCCAACATGCTATATGTAAAAGTGAAGGTAGGCTATATAGTTGGGATAATTTTTTTATTGTGTTGTGGGCGAAGGTGGTAGAGGAAGGTGCTGTTTAGGGTTTGAGGGGTAGTGACGGCACTGGTGCGGAGCAGGGGGGAGGTGTTGGAGTTAGGTCTATGTCTGCATTTTCGTTTCTTGACTGCATTTTTGTGGGGGTGGCAATAGTGCGAAGTGGAGGGGATGGTTGGGGTTAGGTCTATGTCTGTATTTTCATTGGAACATTTTTTTAAAGTGTAGTGTAGTTATGGGTCACAAGTTAATGTTGCACATAACAAAAACTGTCATAAGCTTGATTCGTTATGAAATTAGAAACTAGAGGCATTATATATCGTAACTGTAACCTGTCAGAGGTTTAATGGAATACTTTTCGTTCATTTTGCTTCATCATCAGTTGCCATCTCCACAACGAAGGTTGGCTGTAATGGATCTCCAACGTCTTCTGTCTCTTGCCTTGGTGGTACACTCTGATAGACTCTTTCCCGTCCATCTCTTGATGTTATCTTCCCACTTATAGCGCTATCTTCCCCTTGCACGTTTGCCTTCAACTCTCCCTTCTGTTATGGTCTTCTGCAAGGTGTTATGCCTTTTTATGTGGCCAAAGTATTTTAGCTGCCGAACTTTGACCTCTCTCATTAGTTCTCTTTTCATACCTAGATTTTCTAGGACCTCCTTATTTGTTTTCATCTCTTTCCATGAGATACGCCCCATTCTTCTATGTATCCACATTTCAAGAGCCTCAATTCTTTCTTCCAAATGCTTATTCATCGTCCATGTTTCTGCACCATACAGAAATGCAGAATATATATAACACTTTATGATTCTCAGTTTTAATTTGTGAGATAACTGTTTGGATGTCAGTATATGTTTCATGTTGTTGAATGTAGCTTTGGCCATTCCTATTCTCTTCTTGATTTCTGTTTCACATCTGCCATCTTCTGTTATTATATGACCAAGATATACGTAGCTCTTGACTTGTTCCAGGATTTTCCCATTTACGCTTATCTTTAATGTGGGTTTATCGTCTGTTTTGCTAATTATCATAGTTTTTGTTTTCTCAATATTAATGTCGAGTCCATATTCATGACTTATACTGTTCACTTGCTTCACTAGTTCTTGTAACTCCTGTTCGCTTTCAGCTAACAACACAGTATCATCTGCATATCTAAGGTTGTTTATTGACCTTCCACTGATGTTCAGTCCTGGTATTTCCTGTATCTGTTTGAAAATTTTTTCAGTGTATAAATTAAATAGGCAGGGGGACAGCACACAACCTTGTCTGACACCTCTTTTTATTTCTATGTATGGTGAATAATTCCTTCCCGATCTTACTGTGGCAGTTTGCTCCCAATAAAGGTTACTGAGTATTCTTATATCTTTTCCATCAATACCTATGTCTTTGAGGCATTCAATTATTTTCTCATGATGGATTCTGTCAAAAGCCTTCTTATAGTCAATGAAGCACATATACATACTTTTTTGGACCTCTGTATATTTTTCTGCTAATCTTCTTAGGCAAAATATTGCCTCTCTTGTTCCACTGTTTCGTCTGAAACCAAACTGTTCTTCTTGGATTTCGCTGTCTACTTTACTTTTTATTCTTTCCTGTATGATTTTGAGCAGTATCTTAATTGCATGACTCATCAGGCTGATTGTTCTGAAGTCCGAACATTCTGTTGCATTTGGTTTTTTGGGCAATGTTATAAAAACTGATGTCTTCATGTCGTGTGGTAAATATCCTGTATTGTATATATCGTTGCATATTTCTGTGATTGTATCTATACCAAAGCTCTCCAGAGCTTCTATCATTTCAATTTTTATGTTATCCATGCCTGCTGATCTTCCTTTTTGTATCATATGAATGGCATTCTCTACTTCTGATCTGAGAATGTTTGGGCCTTCATTAGAATCTGGTGATGGTTTTTTACCTCTGTTGTCCTCAAATAGTTCTTTTACATATTCTGCCCATCTGTTTGATATGTCTTTCTCATCAAGTAATATTGCACCATTTTTGTTCTTGATACAGCTTCCTCCTTGTGCAAACCGCGACCTATTTGATAATTTCTTTATTTCTTCATGCATATCTCTTGTCATGTGCTTTGCTTCCAAGTCTTCTATTTCCTTACATTTTGTTTCTATACACCGTTCTTTTGCTTGGATTTTGGTTAATGTTAAAAGTGAGTATTTTACAATGTGTCGAAGTCATACTGTTAGTGTTACTTGTCTGTATAAATAGTGTTCGGGCAAAATGGTGGGCCTTGTTTTACTATTCTTCCCAGCTACCAAAAAAAAACCTAACACGAAATTTAACCTTACTACAGCCACATTAAAAAATACTCAACACTAACCTTAACCAAACCCAGTTTGAAGTGAAGAACAGTCTGTTTGCTTTGAAACAGAATTCAGAGATGCAGTAAAAAGGGGTTAGGGTTTGGTTTAGGAATCCTAACCCAATGACTTGGAGAGTAGAAAAAGATGCATTTAACCCATGGGTAGGATTTGGGCTGATGCTGGCTAGGGTATGGTCCACTCATTCGTTGGGTATTGCTCCTGCACCATAGGGGTATCCCAAGCTAATCCCGACCCGGTTATACCACCATACTGCCAAGTTCTCAGTTGCTTCCCATAGCAAGCGATGTGTGTGACTTCTTTGGATGGTACTGAAGATATCCTACTATACTTCATATCTTTCATCCCATACCCAGAGACCTACCCTGTTTCAAGCTTGTTTAAAAACAAAATTTCCGTCCACCTAAATTTAAAGTAGTATCTATGTACAAATGGGCAGCATGGTGGCAGGTGTATACTAATGTAGTTTTTAACCTGAAGTATGTGTATTGTTTAGGCCTATTTATTTATTGTGACAAGAACTGAATTATCTCAAATCTGATCACATCAACTGCCTTATTTGCTTGGAAGGTTATCTGCATTAGATCTCGAGTGTCTTCTGACACTTGTCTTAATGTTCACTATAGTATTGGCTACAATAGATCTGTAATGTCTTCTGTCACTTGTCTTAGTGTTCACTATAAAACTGGCTACAATAGATCTCTAGCGTCTTCTGTGCTCTTGTATTCAGTATGCATGATGAGAGAGAGGAAGGGCAGAATGTCAGACAGGCCTGCATGCCCAATTCTTAACCTTTTGAAAATAAAGCTCATTTGTTCGTTCGTTCACTATAATACTGGGTACAATAGATTTCTAGCATCTTCTGTCTCTTGTCCTAATGTTCACTATAATACTGGGTACAATAGATCTCTAGCATCTTCTGTCTCTTGTCCTAATGTTTGTCGTAGATTTTTGATAGGGGAATTAAGACATAGATTGGTCCCTTCTGAATAGACTAGAGCAGGTGGTAACTCAGTGAGAGATAATATAAGAGATAGATTTTACATGAATGAAATGGTGGAAAATAAGTAGAGGCTGTCCCTGAACTCGAGAAGCTTTCTCTCCTTCAGCCTATCTCTACAACAGAACTTGCTTAGTCAGACAGTCTACTAGAATATATATATTAATATATATCACCCACTCACATACACTCACACATAAGTGACGACACTTAGACGCACAGACATGAACACTATAGCTATAAACAGGGATCTTTTGGAACAAGCTGACCAACACACGGAAATAAAGTTTATGTAAATTTTATTTATCATAAGAAAAAACTTCCCAATAATAATATTAGGACTATCAAATCACATACAAGTAAACAAACAGTTAGTGAATTAATAAAGAGTTAGACTCATAGGTGTAATCCTCCCTCCCTCTCTTGAGACAAGATCCCGTTAGAAGAAAATATTTTAACCCCCAAAGAGTCAAAGATTTATACACTATGGTCTATGATTTCCGTATACTGTAAGAACAGAGTTTATACGTTAATCTATCCTGAAAGGGAAAAACAGTATTAGCAAAATTTGCATATAAAAGAAATACAAAGTGGGTGCAGGAATTTATACTATATATATATATATATATATATATATATATATATATATATATATATATATATATATATATATATATATATATATATATATATATATATATATATATATATATATACAGTACTTTGCAAAAAAAAATGGCAGTCATATTTCTCAGCTAAATAAGCTGAAATCTAATTAAATATGCATGTTCTGCCCCAAATTTGCACTCCACTGAAGTGAGCAAACACTACCAAAAGTAAAAGAAAAAATTAGCGTAGAGTAACGTCCCTTGATAATAGAGCAGACGACAATTTATAATGCTAGTGGCAGAAAATGGATACAAAGTCAAAGTGTATGTTAATTTCCCAGCTTTGGAATGAAGGAAATCAAACATGTTCCAACATTTCTAAAACCTTGAACATTCCTGAGCGGACTGTCTACAGAGTTAAGAGTAAATTAAAAGCAGGTAATGGAATCGAGCGAAAAGAAGGTAGTGGGAGGCCAAGAATTTTGGACACAAAGGACCATCGGCGTCTCGCCCAAATCGTTCGGGCTGGGCCAATGAAGAGTGTAGAAAACATACGGCAGCGCATGATCGAGTTGGGAAGCCCAGAGGTATCTAATGCTACTGTTAACCGGGAGCTACACAGGATGAATTACACAAAAAAGCGGGTAATTTCGTCACCATTGCTCACAGAGACTCACAAACAGATGCGCTTGAACTGGTGCCACGAACACCAAAATTTGTCATGGGACAATGTGACTTTTTCAGATGAATGTTCTGTTTGGTCTTATCCTGCTCAAATAAATGTTTGGACGAAAGGCTATGTAACGCCTTTGTACCAGCGACCGAAACATACCTAGAAATTCCATCTTTGGGGAGGGGTGTCAGCAAGAGGTGCCACCCCACTGTGTGTTTTCACAGGAATTCTCACGAAAGAAAGGTACATCAACATACTAGAGGGACACCTTCTGCTATTTATGCAGGTCATGTACCCCGATGGGTGCACATTTCAACATGACAATGACCCAAATCATACAGCTCATACCACCAAAGCATGGCTGCAAGAGAAGAATGTGATAGTGCTGAAGTGGCCCAGCAACAGTTCCGATCTAAACCCAATTGAAAACGTTTGGGCACTACTCAAGAATCATTTAAAAAAGAGTGGACTCAGAGACGTTGAACAATTGAAGAAGGTAGCTGAAAAATACTGGGACAGTCTGACTCACAATTACCTACAAACATTTGTGGGAAGTATGCCTCGCCGCATCCAGGCTTGCCTTGCTGGAGAAGGCAACATTATATTGTACTGAAACCATTGTTAATAGATAGGGGAGATACCAATCTTCCTCTGTACATACCGTTTTTATTATTATTTGCTTCTATGAGTGTGCTGCGTTGCGAAAATATGACTGCCATTTTTTTTGCAAAGTACTGTATGTGTGAGAATTATTCACTCATCCTTTTTCTCATTTCTCAGACGATTGTGGCCACGTACATTCTTTCTTACCTAACACTTGTGTGGTAACCTCTGGAATAATCCTTAGGACACGCACATACAGCAACTCCCGTGTTATTTTTGGCCAAGGGAACCCCAACTCCACAAAGACAGGTTGAATTCACATCTCCAGAAGGAACTAAGTTATGTCAAATGTTCTTTAGTATAAATATTTGCAGGGTTACATGGAATAAAAGCCGCTGGTAAGTTTTTAGGGTTTGACCCAAATACTGTATAGAAGGAAGAGAAAAATACAAAATACTTAACCTTAACAGTATTCACAATCCTATCCTACCTCTCATAAAATAATATATATATATTCACTTCGGTTAATTAACGTTAAATTGAAACTACAAGCTTAGAGCTTGTCTTATTGTTTAACCTCCCGTGAAATAAATTCTAATCATTTAAAAGAACTTATCATCATGAATTAGAAATATATATATTTCGTCAATACTCATGTTGAACAGTGCATTGCTAGTCGGTTAAAATATTCGCTGACTGGTTACTTGAAAATTTGATTAAATTTATTCGCTGGAATAGTTTAGCTAGAAATATATTTTATTCTGCTAGCCCCTGTAACACAGAAAAACCTAGAGAAATATAGATGACTGCCCTATCTAGTAAATCACTCTGCACAGCTAGTAAATCACTCTGCACAGCAAATAAACTAGTGAAATGTAATTTACGATTTACTAGTGAAACCACTGAAACTACTAGTATCGTATTTACCTCAACACAGAACTACTAAGACTATTCTCCACCGAAACTAGAACTCTACTTGATACAGTGATTCTAGAACGAAGCTAGCTGTCTAGAGGAATCTGCGTGGTACTGAATACTGAGTCTAAAATGCTGGGGTTTAAATATTAGAAATGAAAGAAATAGTCCAGATTTAATACATTTAGCACCTACGCCCAGATTTACATATTCCCTTGCTCGTTCTGCAAATCAAACGAATTCTTCGCACCAATTTGCCGCTCTCTCGCCATCTGCAGAGATGGTCATAAAACGAAATATAGCAAGCCCGTCTTTGATATGGCCATTCGCACCGTGAATAATTAACTTACAGGCGAAACAGATCAGGGAAAGGTAATAGACAATTGTCTCCCTTATTCTCACTGACTAATCTCATTACCACGATTCTACAATCACTGGCGTGAAATTAAATGAAACCCGTTCACACATGCTAATCAGGTCTGCTGGCAAACTCTCATCAAAGAGAATGGCGCACAGCAATAGATTAGGCATGTTAAATTAGAAAAAGAAAAGACAGAGCTGAGAATGTATAGGAGAAGATGTTAACAAAAGTATGAAGATGAAATTTGGTAAAAAGAGAATGTAAATGAGGAAATAGATATATGACATATATTTATCATAATCTGTCCTAATGTTCACTATAATACTGGGTACAATAGATCTCTAGCATCTTCTGTCTCTTGTCCTAATGTTCACTGTAATCAACTTTTTCTCATTAAATTCTTGATATTATCTTCCGTCTTTCAACACTTTTTTTCTCTTGCAGACATGCCTTCAACTTTTCCTTCCATTATGGTTTTCATCAATGTTGTAATGTATGTATTTTCATATGGCCAAAATATTTTCACTTAAATATCAATCATTTTTTCACTTTTAGCTGTTCTAGAATTCTCCCCCCCTCCCCCCCCCCCCCCCTTTCCAAGAGGAACTCCTCATTCTATATATCCAGATCTCAAGGGCCTCAAATCTGTCTTCCAATTGCTTGTTCATTGTCCATGTTTCTACACCATACAGTAATGAAGCATATATAACATTTGATAATTTTCAGGTTTAATTTGTGAGTTAATTGTTTTAGATGTCAGTATTTATCTCATGTTGTTGAATGTAGCTTTGGCCATTCCTACTGTTTTCTTGATTTCCATTTTACATCTGCCATCTTTTCTTATTATGTATTATCCAAGACATGGGAGACTCTTGAGTTTTCTAGTATTTACCCATTTATTCTTATCTTTAATGTTTTGCTGACCGTCTGCTTTGCTAATTATCATTTTGCTTATTATCATTTTATCAATGTTAATGTCCAGTCCTCCAATCCATAATCATGACTTATGCTGTTTACTTGCTTCAAGAGTTTCTGTAAATCCTGTTTGCCTTCAGCTTTTAGGCTCGTATAGATGTAGATCCTGCAACCCATACTCTCACATGCAGTAATCAAGGATGCTTTGACACTGCAGGCATGTTTCAAGACATTTATTGACGGGAACACACATAGTATCAACAGGAACAGTCAGTGTAACAAGGTCATGCTGACCTGACATCGATAGGTATACATTTGGCATTCAAAAAGGTAAACATCAGAATAGACGTGCATGGTCAATAGCAAAGTTCTTCAATAATGACAGTTCGTAGCGTCGCCCTTGGCGTCTCTGACTAAACGCGTCAGATGCCTTAGTTACCTTGACACACAGGTGCAACTTGGCACTCCCTGCCAATTGCACATATCAGGCTGTAGTATAATAGCCGGAAGCACAGGCCTCGTCGTAACGTCGGCCGTGTACTTCTGTTAAATAGGTTATCATCAACCCTGCAGTAATACTTATTGTAGATAGAAGTTCCGCCAATCTGCGGCTCCCACAATATATCTTCGTCACTGGATTTCTGGACAATATAAGACTAACAGTCTTGGATGGCTACCTCGAGCACAAATATATAAGTTCTGAAATGGCGGATCCGTGAACTGCTGTTCACCCCAGGTAATCCTTTACATGTTCTGCCACCGAAAAGCGTAATAATGCATAAAGGTCGGTATTACCTGGTAAATGAATCCTCAGAACTACACAAGGAATTCTGTCGTCATCCCGACGCACAGAGATTCACTGGGGAAAACTGCCATAGCAGTTACTTCGAAGATTCTCCCCGAAAACAATGGACTCTTGGTCCCTTCAGAAAAAACAGGACCTCCCGGCTTCCCGGAAGTATATCTCACTCCCGCTTAAAAAACCTTCCCATAGGCCTACGCCCGAACTGACAACCTCTGACCCTAAAGGTCAAACACAATGAATGAATAAACAAGGGAAGACAACCCCTAATCAACCTGACATCGCAGGTAAAGACACAATTATACTTATGATACAAACATAAGCAAATAACTTGACAGATGACTCCGTCGAAAATGACAGCAACATTACTACCACCCCCCTGTAAAAAAAAAATGCAATTTTTTTTTTTTTTTTAATATGTTCATGAGCAAGATAGCACCAGTATCACTTCTGTGCTCATGCAAACAATGAACCTAATATCAGGTACAATAGAAGAGGGTACAAATCATCTCCCAACATAGGAGAAAATATTTCCTTTAAGCCAAACAAACTAAGGGATACCATTCAAGAAACCTAAGTTGCTGGCAATACCAATCATATATCAAACATTACTAAATAATATAATCATAGCAATATACAAATGTCAATGCTATTTTAGCAACATATCACTGATGGATGGACAAAATGAAATTTGTTAAATTATCTAAACATCATCCAAATACATTTGTATTACAACATATTATGATATTAAGGACAGACCTAAGTCTGAAAATATATCAGGAAAAACTAGGACACAAGATTTAACTGGAATCATGTGGGCATCTAGACAATATGTCCGCCATCACATTATCCGAACCACGGATAGCTCGCACCGTGAAATGGAAAGGCTGAAGAGCAATAGCATAACGAGTAGATCTCGAGCTCTTCAAATCCTTACTTTGCATAGCCGTAAGAGCTTTTTGGTCGGTTTCCATAAAGAAATGCGCGCCCAGAAGGAACCTTTGTAGCTTAAGAATGGACCAAACCATAGCCAACAATTCACGGTCCAAAACCGAGTAATTCCTTTCTGCCGCATTCAGCTTCCTAGAAATATACATTACAGGATGCAGAGTTCCTGAATATTCCTGCATTAGTGCCGCTCCAATGCCAGTGGAAGAGGCATCACTACGAAGGACAAAAGTCTTATCAATCGTCGGTAGTCTTAAGATAGGATGAGATGAGAACAAATTCTTAACCTGATCCAATGAAGATTGGCATTCTTGGGACCAACGCACCATATTAGGAGAACCTTTTTTCAATAACGTTGAAAGTGGTGCCATAATGGAGGACAGATTCTCAATGAATCTTCCATAGAATTGTATCAATCCCAAGAGACTACGCACTTGCTTTTTTGTCTTCGGAACCGAGATATTTAATATCTTTGAAATGTTTTGGTCCTCTGTCTTCAACAGACCATGACCAACTCGATGACCTAGGAAGGAAATTTCACTAAACCCAACAAAAGCTTTAGAGGGTTTAGCAGTCAAACTATGCTCACGTAGAGTAGATAGCAATTCCTTTAGACCCACATAGTGTTCTTCCCAAGTATCGCTGAAAAGACAGATGTCGTCTAAATATGCAATGACATCTGCACGATCTGATAGAATTCGTCGCATCATGCGCACGAAAGTCGCTGGGGCGTTCATAAGCCCGAAAGGCATAAAATTCCATTGAAACAGACCCCTAGGTGTCGAAAAAGCAGTGAGAGGTTTGGCGTGTTCCGTCAATGGGACTTGCCAATAACCTTTCGACAAGTCTAGTTTAGTAAAGAATTTAGCTTTAGAAAGTCTAATAAGTAGATCATCTAATAACGGCATAGGTTCAGCATCGAACTTCGTAACTTGATTTAATTTGCGATAATCAACGCAAAGACGTATGTTATTGTCTTTCTTTCGAACAATAACTATCGACGAAGAATAAGCTGAAGTGGATGGTTCAATTATTTGTAGTTGAATCATTTCATCCAATTCTTTCTCGACTTGTGCTTGAAAATGAATAGGTATTGGGTATGGTCTTACTCTGATCGGATTACGATCAGTAAGTATGATGTCATGTTCTATGACATCTGTGTGTCCAGGAATGTCGGTAAGGACATCCTGATATGATTGTAACGTAGAGGATACTTGACGCTGTTCCTCAAAAGACAAGTTAGAAGAGACTGTAACGTCTCTCCACGATTCCGTTGAAGTAAGTGGAATCGTAGGAAGAGGTAAGTTCACGTCAGAAAAAATAGTTTCCTCATCCTGTATAACAGACAGGGATGAGATGTGACCATGTTGAACTGGAGAGTCGTCCGTCGCCTGGAAAATAGGCTGTAAATAGTCTGGACGTTCAATAAACTCTGTTAGCATATTTATATGGAAGGTTTTATGCCTTCCATCCACATCGACAATATAGTCGACATCAGAAATTTTCGAGACTATAGTGTATGGACCCTTCCAAGAAATGAGAAGTCTATTCTCTCTTGAGGGCAGTAAGACATATGCTTTGTCTCCAGGACAAAGTTGACGTAGGCGTCTTTTCTTATTAGCAAATCGCCTAGCTTTTTCTTTCGCAAATTCGGAAGATGAAGTTGCTAACCTGCACGATTCGATAATCTTTTCTCTAAGAGCTATAACATATTCATATGACGATTGTGTATCATCGTCAATATTATCGGAAGTTATCAAATCGTGTAACAAGGACATTGGCCCGCGCGGTTGCGCGCCAAAGACAAGTTCGAAAGGAGAAAACCCTGTATGCTCGTTGGGAACCTCTCTATAGGCAAAGAGGACTGCAGGTAAAACCATGTCCCAATCTTCAGGATGATCCTCCGTTATCTTGCCAAGTAAGTTCTTTAGTGTCCTGTTAAGACGTTCTACCAATCCATTGGACATTGGATGATAAATACTACTGAGAGACCTTTTAATGTCTAGCGTAGCCATTACCTGAGACATAACGTCCGAAATTAACTGAGTGCCGTGATCCGACAGTATTTCTCCGGGGAATCCCAGACGAGAAAATACGAGCCAAAGAGCATCAGCGATATCGCCAGTTGATATGCTCTTCAGAGGAATAGCCTCTGGCCAACGCGTGCACATGTCCACGCAAGTGAGGATAAATTGGTGTCCTCTGGCTGACTTAATTTTGAACGGACCAATGATGTCTATAGCCATTTTCTGAAACGGCCGAATCGGAATATCTGCAGCCTGAATAGGAGCAGCATGTCTCGGACCCCTAGACTTGACCTCTTGACAAATTTTGCAAGATCGGCAATAAATTCGGATGTCTTTATTCACGAATGGCCAAAAGAATGACGCAAGGACTCTAGTTTTAGTTCTGGAAAAACCCATGTGTCCAGCACACTGAGAATCGTGTGCATGCCGAAGAATTAAGGCTCTCATACACTTAGGCACAAGAATTTGCGAGTGCATAGACTTGTCCGAGTGTTGTACCATTCGTACCAATATACCATTCTTCATAGTAATATACGATTTGTGATTCGTATTTTGATTGGGATCCCCTTTCTTTGCCAGAAGGAAGTATTTCTTCAAAGAAGGATCCTCTTCTTGACGTTTAACAAACGAGTCATGGGAAATCACCAAGTGCTCGTCTTGGCTATCAACTTCATTACTATTATCAGATGAAGTTGGGGGATTAAGAGCTTGAGCTCTTGTCACCACTGCATTGACCGTTTGAATGTTTTTTTCTCCCAACTAGAAATTTGTTGCGGGGTGCATTCCTTAACCCCATGAATACGACCGATTATAAGATCCGCAATAGGATTAGGAAGAAGACATGCATGGACATCTCCTGTGAAGAAAGGAGTGTCAATCCTAATAATAGCAGTAGGATAGCTTTCCATAGTACCACCAAATGTAACACATTTGATTGTTTTTCCAGTGGCACAGCAAGGATCTATTAGAGACTCCTTAACCCCGACGGTAGTACATCCCGAATCGAAAAGTACTGAGACTAGCCTATCATTTATTAGACCTTTATGTAAGATGAGAGATCTTCTCCCATCATGCGCAACTGTAGCAGGTAGAGCAGGAAGAGGGTGACCACAACTTAGCGTAGATACAGTTGATGAGTCAAACAATGTTAAGCATTGGGGGCATTCAGTTGCTCTCCCAAAATCGAAAGCACAACCAGTGATAGCCCTAGAGTTACCACTATCATTTACTGTATTACAGGCTCCATCAAACTCTTGTTGTGCAGAGTTTGCCTGTTGGTAAGGTCTTTTTTTGTTAAACCTAGGTCTACCTCGATTATCATTTCCCCTGTAATTATTTTGACTATCATTTCCCCTGTAATTATTTCGACTATCATTTCCCCTGTAATTGTTATCATATTGCCTATTGTAATCATCATTCCGGTTTGAATCCCGGTTTCTAAATTCACCATCGTCATAATCTTGACGTCGAGAATGATTACCTCGAAAAAATTTGAATAGTTATTATTTGGATAGCCTTTACGAAAGTGTCTCAAATTATTACCACTAAAATTACGAGAACTACCATCTTGTCTCCACTGCATAGACGAAGAACCATCATGTGTTGGATTACTCCGCTTCTGAGTGTAATTTTGATTACTTCCCCTATTCCAATTTTGTTGAGCACCCTGAAATTTTTTTCTGAAATTAGGGCCATATGGTGTTGCCGAAGCAGCTGGCAACCCTTCTTTCACTTTAGAATTGCTAACTGTAGCATGGGGATGTGCTGTGGCATACTGACAACAGTATTCCTCCATTTCTTTTAAGTTTTTAGGCTTACGCTCATGAAGGAATGCAAGAAAAGAATCATTAACAGATGACAAAACCTTATCTCGCAATAATAAGTCCATTAGACCTTCATATGTTTTCTCAATCTGAGACAACTCAACCCATCGTGTAAATGTACGACGTATCTTTGTAACAAAATCAGAGAAATCTACTCCATTTTCTGGCAACATTGTCCTAAAACGAAGACGATAGTCTTCTTGTTTTAATTGGTATTTTTTTAGCAATGCTGCCCTGACAACATCATAATTAGTCCTCTCATGTTCGTCTATTGTCATAAGAGTAGTCACTGTGTCACCTGTAAAAAATGGCATCAGTTGTTCAACATATTTTTCCTTTTTTATGTTATGCGTATCGCACAAAAATTGGAATCTATCTAGATAATCTGCTACGTCATCCTTTAAAGGATTGAAATGAGGCAATTTAATCCTACTAACAAACTCCTTTGTCGTACTCGAAGTTGTTTGCTGAGCACCCGTACTCGCCAATTTCAATTTCTCTAACTCCAAAATTGCGAGTTTTTCATCAAGTTCCATCTTCTGTTTTCTTTCCTCATGTTCCATTTTTCTAATTTCAGCCTCAGCAGCAGCTTGAAGTTTTTTTTCCTCTGCAGCAGCTTGAAGTTTTTTTTCCTCTGCAGCAGCTTGAGCTTGAATTTTTTTGTCTTCCATTTCCATCTGGAATTTTCTTTCATCAGCTGCAGCTTGAGCTTTCCTCTCCTCAGCAGCAGCTTGAGCTTTTCTCTCCTCAGCCTCTCTTTGATACCTTCTTTCTTCAAGTTCTAATCTTCTATTCTCAGCTTCTAGCTTCTTTAGTTCAGCTTCTGCTTTCAATTTAATTTTCTCTTTTTGTTTCTTTTCTTCTGACTTTAATGCAATGGCGAATTGAGCAGATGAATATTCTTCCAATTCTTTACCAGACTTACCAAGGGTCAACCCTTGCTGGATGAAGAAATCCAATGTAGACATTCTGTCTAATGAGATCAGAAACCTGAAAAAAAAATTAAATAAATTACCTTATCCCACTTCAATGGGAGACAAGTCTGAAATGATAGACTTGTATACTCACTTCACTTTATTTTACTGTCTTAGTCTTAGACAAAGACTTTGTATGTTCCTCTTGTTTATAATGTACCCAAAAAATCACTTGAGTACCTGTGGGAAAAAAAAATTCCCTTATATCCCACTCACTATGGGCACAAGTCTTTTTTATAAAGAACTTGTATAAATATCTTATATAATATTATTTAACAAACTCTATATGAAGAGTCTACCTTATCAATAATATCAAAACATGACCAAGTATGTGTATGTAGACTGTGCATGACAGTAATGTAGTACAACCAAAAAAAAAAATACAAAGACAAAAATACAAAACAATACAAATGGCAACACTGTTTTAACCAAAAAATGTGTAGAGAAATACACAAGAAAGGAGAGACCTACAGAATACAAACAAAACAAATCGACAATCAAAACTGAAAAACAGACAAAATATTACAAAAACAACGTTAAGTACAATTACATCACAGCTAACATCAATAGCGACCAATTGTCACTAGCAAATTTCCAAATTAAGAAAATTTGCACCTACAGACCGCTTACAGTAAGCCTCGATCAAGTGGCATATTTACCGTAAGACCCACCAACCGAAAAAACCCGCAGAAAAATACACCAAAAACAGTAGAAGTGACATAAACATATAGCAATCAATTTCAATGTGTTGCAGAACAAGTTCAGTCACAGCTGAAACTAAAATAAATTTCTTGCTCCTTGCGAACACAGAAACGAAATGTCAAACGCGCACTGAACGTCAAATCCACTGTAACATAAAGTGGTATTCACGAACCAAAGTTACTATGACCTTCTCAAATTAGGGCTTGCACATTGAATGTTTACAATTTCACGTACTGTTTACAGACACTTGACCTCCAACAATGTAGCTTGAATGCTCTGACCTAGAAAAGTCTGTTGTTGAATGAAACGTGTCACAACCCGCAGTACTGTTTACAATAGGAACCCGCCTTCTATGCAGTTATGGTCCACGTAGCAAATGCCTAGTAGTTCACTTCAGTACTTGTCTTGTTATGCTTTATGTAGCATTATAATATAAATGCTCGTACTGTTTATTTGTGTCAACCGTTGATGACCTATATCTGTCCTGTTGTAGCCAAAACTTGCAAGTGTAGAATTAGTGCTGTGTTACGGCTGTCCCGTGTGTAGCTTAGACCCACAGATCAGAAGTGTAATGTGTACTTGTCCTTCTTGTAACTTTCTCGACAAAACTGGAGACATCATACATGTAACAGCCAACCAGGAATGTAAATTTCTGGATCCATAAATGTCAACAATAATGTCAAATGCTCGCTCTGTTCTTTTTAAACCCACAGATCTGGTCCATCAGAAATGTAAGTTTCTAGGCCACATTGGCAACAAGAAATGTATCATAAGAGCCCACGTAACTGGTCCACCAGAAATGTAACTGTCTTTTTTCTCTTGTTGATGTGATCACTGGCCCAAGACAGTATACATGTGGTTAGATGTGTAGTGCGAGCGTATGATGAATTGAGTGTGGGTGCGAATGAAGACGCGAATGTGTTTAGGCTCGTATAGATGTAGATCCTGCAACCCATACTCTCACATGCAGTAATCAAGGATGCTTTGACACTGCAGGCATGTTTCAAGACATTTATTGACGGGAACACACATAGTATCAACAGGAACAGTCAGTGTAACAAGGTCATGCTGACCTGACATCGATAGGTATACATTTGGCATTCAAAAAGGTAAACATCAGAATAGACGTGCATGGTCAATAGCAAAGTTCTTCAATAATGACAGTTCGTAGCGTCGCCCTTGGCGTCTCTGACTAAACGCGTCAGATGCCTTAGTTACCTTGACACACAGGTGCAACTTGGCACTCCCTGCCAATTGCACATATCAGGCTGTAGTATAATAGCCGGAAGCACAGGCCTCGTCCTAACGTCGGCCGTGTACTTCTGTTAAATAGGTTATCATCAACCCTGCAGTAATACTTATTGTAGATAGAAGTTCCGCCAATCTGCGGCTCCCACAATATATCTTCGTCACTGGATTTCTGGACAATATAAGACTAACAGTCTTGGATGGCTACCTCGAGCACAAATATATAAGTTCTGAAATGGCGGATCCGTGAACTGCTGTTCACCCCAGGTAATCCTTTACATGTTCTGCCACCGAAAAGCGTAATAATGCATAAAGGTCGGTATTACCTGGTAAATGAATCCTCAGAACTACACAAGGAATTCTGTCGTCATCCCGATGCACAGAGATTCACTGGGGAAAACTGCCATAGCAGTTACTTCGAAGATTCTCCCCGAAAACAATGGACTCTTGGTCCCTTCAGAAAAAACAGGACCTCCCGGCTTCCCGGAAGTATATCTCACTCCCGCTTAAAAAACCTTCCCATAGGCCTACGCCCGAACTGACAACCTCTGACCCTAAAGGTCAAACACAATGAATGAATAAACAAGGGAAGACAACCCCTAATCAACCTGACATCGCAGGTAAAGACACAATTATACTTATGATACAAACATAAGCAAATAACTTGACAGATGACTCCGTCGAAAATGACAGCAACAATATGCTTAATATGAATGGCAAGGATTCCATTCATTTTGTTAACAAAATTAGGCAGAAATATTTCTTAAAACCATATACACCATAAAAATATTGGAAAGAAATGCAGTTATTGCTCAGGGTATGCAGTTTAGATTTCAGGCTATAATGTGCAGCTTTACCATAATTTCCCCAAAAATGCACCATGAAGTGATTGTAAGCTGGTATAAATTTGTTACAAATTGATGTGACACTTTTAAGAAAATTAGAAAGTGTAACATGATAAGCAATAATTGCTAGATCCTACTGTTGCAGTTTGTTCCAAGTTTTGGCTGTTGAGTAGTCTTCTGGCTTTTCTATCAGCTCCTATGTCTTCAAGACATTAAGTTAGTTTATCATAATGAGCTATGTCATACCTTTTTATAGTTAGAAAGCACATGTAAATACTTTTTGGACCTCTTTATATTTTTCTGCTAGTGTTCTAACACACAACATTTCCTATATTGTTCTGCTGTGTTTGAATAAGAGTGTTTTTCAAATTCACCTTCTTTATAAAATAGTTTTAAACATTTTTAACACCTGCTTCTTGTGAATTTTGTGGTCTAAATATACAATTATTTACTTTCTATTGAGTTGATGATAGGTGTCATTTTGTGAAGCATTGAGTTAATGATAGGTGTCATTTTGTGAAGTCTAAATATAAAAAAATTTACTTCCTAATGATGATAGGTGTCATTTTGTGAAGTCTAAATTTAAAAATATTGACTTTCTATTGAGTTGATGATAGGTGTCATTTTTGTATAGTTCTAGGGCAAGTTTTCTTAACCTGTGGTCCATCGACCCCTTGAGAGTCCATGACAGTTATTTAGGGAGTCTGTATACATAACCAAAAATTTGAATGTTATGTTCATCAGATTTTTTACTTTAAAAATTATCAAAAGTTTTTGGATTTAAAGAAATATATATATTTTTTAAATGTTGTATTTATATATAAGCTTAACAATTTTTATCTTTAATAAAATTATTTATTCGTGTGCAAACATTTTAATCATGCATCTGTATACATTTTTTCTAACAATGGAGCCATCACTTTCAAGAGTCAGTTAAATCAAATGTGCAACAAGAAATTAGACAGCAAGAATATTTGATGGGATGAATACTGCCGCTTGCTAGAAATTTTTTTTCTCTAATAAAATGTCAGCAATTATCACCACTTGCATCTCTACATCATCTTCTAACTCCTAGAAGTATTTTGTTATTTTTTCAATTTCAAATTGTGTTATATATTTGTATGAAAGATAATTTTTTTCCAGCCTCCAAGAAATAGTCAAACACAGTTCCCATTTATGGATGAAAAAGTTAAACTGGAGCTGGAATGTAAAGTGAGTTTTGGTTTTGTCTTTCTTTTGTTACATCTGACATACTAATTGTTCCTAATCTTGGTCCCTACCTCTACTAGCAATTAACTTGACATTACATTTTAATCTTTACTAAATTGCTTTTGAAAATTTTAAAACATGCAGAAGTGAAATTTTAAATCAGAATTGCTTAATGGTTACCTCTTATTCTGACATAAATGTTCATTTTGAGCAAAATTTGTATAAGCAGAATTTTGGATAAGTTGAAGTATTTTATATTGCCCAGTGACTTCTACTTATCTAGACTGTACTGTATAATGTTTGCAATTATAACTACTTACATCTCTACATCATCTTCTACCCCACTAGAGTTTTTTTTATTGTTTTTAAGATTTCAGACTTTGTTGTATATTTATATGAAACATTTTTTTTTCCCAGCCTCCAAGAAATAGTCAAACACAGTTCCCATTTATGGATGAAAAAATTAAACTGGAGCTGGATTGTAAAGTGAGTTTATTTTTTCCCTTGTTACTACTGACATACTAATTCTCAGATTGGTACCATTTTTACTTATTTGACATTCTGTCTCATACCAGCAAAGAATGTATTGGCATTATCGGAAATGAAAATTATTTTTACTTTCCAGCAGGCCCCACTTGGATGACTGAAATAAAATTAGTAAATAAATGAGAAAAAAAAATGTTGGCTAAAAACCTCTACTGTTTCTTTACAGTCATGTACGAACAACGTGACATTAATATGAAGTTAAACATACTGATCAGTACAGACATCTAACCAAACATAACATTGTTATGCACAGAACCATTTGACTTGAATAAACATGAAATTTGCACTCAGCATATACCAACAATGAATGTCTTGACAATTTTGGATACAACAAAATTTTCACATTTGCCTACAGTGAATGTATTTACATTAATGGAAGTGCAACAATATTCCCACTTACTGGTACACTCTCACTTGTATAACTGAATTAAAATAATTAATAAACATTTTTTTAAACAGTCTACCAGGAATCAAATGCAGGATGTTTGTTTAAAAGACTTACGTTCTCACCACTAAACCACCAAAGCACTTTGAAATATGTGGTCTTTTTATGTTTTTTAACAACTTTAAATTATTGCCTGTCTCAGTCAACATGTTGTTTCTGTTGTTAGGCAGGGACATGCTAAGAAAGTTATAAGGGAAGATAGACAAAATGTCATTGTTTACTCATTTAAGCTAACTCATAATTCTTACAATGTTCTAAAATGCCCAGTTAAAAATGCCTATTTAAGTATTTTTTTTAAACCTGTTTATGATGCCACAACAGTTTGCCAATGAGGCTGCTAAGAATGTGAATTAAGGTGTCAGATATAGAGTAATTTTTAATACTGCATTGTTATCACTTCTCATTTTTTGTTCTGCTAGAATCATGATGGTCA
Organism: Oreohelix idahoensis; assembly: GCA_024509875.1. Taxonomy (NCBI): domain Eukaryota; kingdom Metazoa; phylum Mollusca; class Gastropoda; order Stylommatophora; family Oreohelicidae; genus Oreohelix; species Oreohelix idahoensis. The sequence continues at coordinate 97,538 of JAMPIV010016046.1, forward strand.
AAACTACACTGAAGACTGTAATACTCATGATCAGATAGTTGACATCATGGATACAAAAACACCAAGAATTAGTAAAATAGAACAACCTGGTTTATGTAAAGATGAAGGTAATGAAATAGTAGTTAAATAAATGAAAGAATGCTATTTTAAAATTATCTTTATTATTTGTATGTCTTTTTTTTAGTGTTTTATTGATTTCTGAGAATCTGACTTTGCATTTTTAGTAAACAAAAAAAATATGTAAGATCAGAACATCACTTTAATATGCCACATATAGAGATAATAGTGAATCTACTTATGAACCTCTTCCTGATCTGACATTCCCATTTATTACCACACTTCAGTATGCACGCAAATAAAATCATAGACATCAGTTACAGAAATAAACATTCACTCATTATGGAATAGTTCATGTCATAACAAATTTATAATGATTTTATCATTTTACTCCTCGGAAGTTACACACATTAACACACAAGCCATTTACAGTATTTTGTCTTCTTATGGAAAATTGTTTAAGTGTCTGTGTATTTCAGTCTGTAGGATTCTTTTAGGTGTCTGTGTATTTCAGTCTGTGTGAATCTTTTAGGTGTCTGTGTATTTTAGTCTGTGTGAATCTTTTAGGTGTCTATTTCATTATGTGTAAATCATTTAGGTGTCTTATTTCAGTATGTGTGAATCTTTTAGGTGTCTGTGTATTTCAGTCTACGTGAATCTATTAGGTGTCTGTGTATTTTAGTCTGTTAATTTTTTAGGTGTCTGTGTATTTCAGTCTGTGTGAATCTATTAGGTGCCTGTGTATTTCAGTCTGTGTGAATCTTTAAAGTGTCTTATTTTGGTCTGTGTGAATCTGTTAGATGTCTGTGTATTTAAGTCTGTATGAATCTTTTTTTTATTTGTCTATGTATTCTGGTGTGTGTTTTTAACAGTATGTATATGTATGTAACTATCTATAGTAAGTTTTTCTGTTTATGTGCTAGAAACTGCCAGAACCTCTCATTTTCATGAAAATTGCATAGTGAGAACTGGTCACTGTCATTTAAAGAATATATAATTATAGATGTATTATTCCACAACACCATATAGATGCGGGTGTATTATTGCACCACAACATATACATTAGAGGTGGATTACTACTTACTTACTTAGTCGTTCCCATTCAACCGTTAGGTGAAGAGGTTTGGAAGAGTGAGCCATGCATGTTTCCATGCCATTTTCTCCTCTCTTATTTTCTCTTTGACTTCCTCTGTCCACTAAGGTGTCCTCTTTCTCATGTTCCCAAGTCAGACTTCACCACATGCTTCTGCAGCAGCTGTCTTTAAGATGTCCTTACTTACTTAGTATTTCCCCTTTGTGACATATTATGATAATAGCTTTCATATATCTATTTCATTATCTTCATTTTTCTTTTACCTGGCTTTCGCCTACGCCCATTTTGTTAACATAAAAACCCTCCTACACTCAGAGATCTGTCTCTTTTTCTAATTTAGCATGCCTATTTTATTTTTTGTTCTCTATTTCCTTAGGAATGTTTACAAACAGACCTATTTAGCTAACGTTGAGCCGGTTACCTGTAATTAAATGCCAGCAATTGAAAATCATCATAATAAGATCAAACAGAGTGAGACGGAACACGTAGGAAAGGGGCGACTATTTCATAGAGTCGTAAATTTTGGCTCAAGGGTAGACAAGCTAATGATAGTATAACATATTTTTCGTTAGGCAGTGATCAGGGGAAATAATTTGAGTAAAAGGAGCAGATAAATTGGAACACAGGGGAGACAATTTCTATTACCTTCCCCTGAATCCGTTCATTTGATAGGTAATTAAACACGGTGAGAATCGCCAGATCAAAGGACGGGCTTTGCTCGATTGCAGAGTCTGCAAGCGGCAAAAAGCGTGAAAATTTCCTCAGATTCGCAGATCGAACGAGGAAAAGCCTGAGATCTGAGTGAAGGTGTCATATCTAGCAAGTATGAGCAATTTTCTGGAAATTTAATATATATTCTCCAGCTTGTCCCAACTAAAATGGTTTGGCCATGTCTGCAGAATGGGAGAAGATCGGCTACCACGACAAGCGTGAGAAACAAAGAGCCAGGGATCCAGACCTCCAGGACGACCCAGAGTCTGCTGGGAGGACAACATTAGACAATCTTTGAAGGACCGAGGACTAGAATGGAACCAGGCCAGGAAGAAGACAGCTGATAGAATAGTCTGGCGCTCTCTTTTCCAAACCTCTACACCTCACGGTAGAAGGGGAACGACTAAGTAAGTAAGTTCTCCAGCTTTTAAAATCCATTATTCAGTACTCCTCAGATTTTAAAGACATCTAGCTTCGATTTCTAGATCACTTGTATTAGTGGAGTTTCTTAGTTTTTCGTTGGAGATAGTCTTAGGTTTTGTGTGGAGGTAATTATATTTACTAGTATGTTGAGTGATTAATAGTTAAGTCTGTATTATATTTCTCTAAGATTTTTGTGCAGAGTGATTTACTAGATAGGTCCGTCATTTATATTTCTCTAGGATTTATTTTGTTACATAGGCTAGCAGAATAAATAATAATTTCTAGCTAAACTATTCCAGCTATAAAGTAAATTTAAGTAATTGCTAGTAACCAGTCAGAGAATATTTTAACCAACTAGTAAATGCACTGTTCATCATGAGTATTGACGAAATATGTATTTATTTCTAATTCATGATGATTAATTTTTTTTAAATGACTAGAATTTATTTCAGGGTAGGTTTTAAATGATAAGACAAGCTCTAAGCTTGTAGTTTATAATTTAAGTTAAATAACCGAAGTGGATAAATATATTATATTTTACGCGGGTTAAGGATAAGATTGAGAATACTATATTATGGTTAAGTATTTGTATTTTTTCTCCTTTACACAGTATTGGGTCAAACCCTAAATCTTACCAGCGGCTTCCATATAAATCTGAGAATAACCATACGAAAGAACATTTCTTAATTGATATCTGGGTCTTCAAGGAAAACCTGTCTGGCTTCGTGTATGCACCCAGAAAGAGACAGAGTACCAACCCAAAGAACATTAAGAATAAATATTGTAACTGGGCCTACAGATCCAGATTTATATTTCCCAAATTTCATTTACATTCAGCCCGTAGTGGCGAAATCACAAACATTAACATTTCCCGACGTTTGACCATTTGTGGTGTGACAAGGAATTTTTTTATACTGAGAGAAGTTACCGACCTGACATTCCTATGTACTGGAAATCTCAAGCTATTGACACTGGGAGCACTGTTCAATTTCTTACCTGGTCTAATTAAATGTGACATAAACAGTATTCCTAAATAAAAATAACAAAGAGAACGTTCCCCGGAGAAGTGGATTTAATCTGTCTCTGAGGAGCTGGGGTTTTCTTTGCCAAAAATAACACTGGATTTGCTGTGTGCGTGTGTCCTAAAGATTGTTCCAGAAGGTGCAACTCAAGTATTAGGTAAGAACGAATGTATGTGGCCACATTTGTCTGAGAAGAGAGGACGGATGAATGAATAATCCTCATATATATATATATATATATATATATATATATATATATATATATATATATATATATATATATATATATATATATATATATATATATATATATATATATCTTGTAGAATCCAGGTACTCACGTTGGTTATTTTAAACGTGTAAGTTTTGTTAACACTGTCCCTTTCAGAATAGATTAACGTATAAACTGTTCTTTACTGTAGAGAGAAATCCTAGACCATAGCGTATAAATCTTTGACTCTTTGGGGGTTAATAACTTTCTTCTAACGGGATCTTGTCTCAACAGAGGGAGGGAGGATTACACCTATGAGCCTATTTCTTTATTAATTTCATTAACCTATGTTTATTTGTATTTGATTGATATTCATAATATTGCTGTTGTCGAGTTTCTTTATGGTAAATAAAATTTACATAAACTTTATTTACATGTGTTTGTCAGCTCGTCCCAAAAAATCCCTATTCCATTGATATAGTTTCTTCACGTTTGTGCATCTTACTGTCGTCACTTATGTGTGTGTGTGTGTGAGTGGTTGATATATATATATATATATATATATATATATATATATATATATATATATATATATATATATATATATATATATATATATATATATATATATTTTGGTAATCTGTCTGACAAACAAATTTCTGTTGTAGAGATAGGCTGGACTAGAGAATCTTCTCGAGTCCAGGGACAGATTCTACCTATTTTTTTCACCATTTCACACGTGAAAATCTATTTCTTATCTTATCTCTCACTGAGTCACCACCTGTGTTAGTTCTATTCAGAAGAGACCAAACTATGTCTTAATTCCCCTATTAAAAATCTACGACAAATGAGGGCTTGTTTTCCAGGAATTGAACTCTAATCCTGAGCAAGTACGACAGAAACTTTCTCATCTATCGGGATTTTGATCTGATAATCTTTATAGTCTAGGTAGAGAAAGAGTGTGGTTGTCTCGTGAGTTTTTAGAAACATTAAAAATAATTATCCCCTAGACTAACGATCTGTTTATTGGCTTGCTGACCACACAAATATATCAATTGTTTTTCCACAGCATTGTTAGAATATATATATATATATATATATTTTGATTTACAGGGTGATCTTTGTCGGAGTTATGTTATGTATTGATTTTGTAATACTAAGCCGCTGGTAGCGTGTGATTGTGTAACAATCACAGGGGTTTTTTTTTAAGCAGAAGGTGTTTTGAGCTAAGCTAAGGAGCGCGTTCGGACTATCTTGTCCAGTTAATAGCCTCCCTTACACTAACTGACTTCAGGGGAGAACTTGTAGTTGGACTTAAAAATTAAGGGAATTCTTTTTCCTCCTTAAAATTTTTTTTTGGTTTCCACTGTAATAACTTAGTTTTTTTGTCAGTGATTAGTCTGAACTACCATTTATTTGGCATAGTCGTCTGCAATAGGAGCCTTAATTGCCAGTTAATAGCAGCGATAGTTAGATAACTAACTATAAGGAGGAGGTATCCCAGTTAAATAACAATATATCTTTTTTTGTTTTGTATTTCTCGTAAGTGGTAGGGAACCAGTGTATCCTTTTTCTTCCTTCTTTCTCGGGTAGTCTCAGTCAGTTATTTACAATGGCTGAGTGTGCAAAGCTTAGACAGATGCTCAGAGAGGAAGCAAGGGAAGAGGGATTGGAAGGAGAAGAAGCGAAAGCTTTTGTCAGGGACGAACTTGACAGATATGATGCAGAGAAGAAATAAGCGGAAGACCGTCTATTACAGCAGAAGAAGATTGAGGAGGAAATGGAAATCCGCAGGGCGAACGAAAGAGAGAAGGAGAGACAGCATGAGAAAAGAGAGAAGGTGAGACAGCATGAGGAAAGAGAAAATGAACAGCGACGACAACATGAACTGGCTCTTAAAGCTATAGAGGTCCAAAGTCGTGGGGCTGCCTCTACCTCCAGCAATGGTGACTCTCTACCTCAATCACAGCTAACTGATCCTTCTAACCCTCAATCTCCTCAACTCACCACTATGTCTTTTGCTCTAGAATCTTTCCCATGCCCTAATGAGAAGATTGACACGTATCTAGAAAAATTTGAGAAAATGGCCAATCTGTACGGTTTAGAGAGGTCGCATTGGTGTATGAAACTTTCCCAGGCTTTAAAAGGGTCTGCTTATGATGCGCACACAAAACTGGAAAGCAGCCAACAAGACAATTACGATATGTTGAAGAAGGCTTTACTGGAACATTTTGAAATGAACGCTCGAAAATTTTTGCAACTGTTCCATAACAGCAGAAAGGAGAGCGCTGAAACTTTTCAGCAGTTCTCTTCTCATTTAAAGGGATACTTGACAAAGTGCCTGGAGCTTTCACAGCTCGCCTCTACCTATGAAGGACTTGAGGAGTTCGTTGTAACCGAACAAATAAAGAACACTTTGTCAAGTGACACCTGTCGATTTCTGGCTGAGCAAGGCGCAGAAAAGCTGGAAGACATTTTGGAAAAGTCGGAGCGATATCATAATGCGCTGGCTGAACAGCCGGCCACAAAACGTAAACTGACAGAAGAGCCTTCTCGGAAGAATAATCTAGAGCAGTCTTCCTATTCTTCTCACCAGCATAACCACAGAGAAACTGGACCCCAGAATCCTCCTCCTGAAAAATCTAAGTTCTATAACAACAGGTACCCCACTAACAATAAGAATTCTGATCAGCCCAAAAGTCCTACATGGCAGCGCGGCCAGAATGGACAGGGTGACAAAGGGAGAACCCCTGCGCATGGGACATGATCAGAGCGAGCACACCGAGCCTAAACACATCGGATGCTTGCAAACAGGCTTGCAAGGAAGAATTTATGTCAGTGATTCTCAACCTGAGGGGGAGAGGCCCTCAACGTGAGGTACTGTTATTTTGAACGGGACTTCAACTTATTGTCTTTTTGACACAGGGCTTTCTTTTGATTGCATTGTTGCCAGACAGTTGGTCAAACATAACAAATAACAGTATCTGACGACTTGCAGTTGTATTCAAGTGTATCATCCAGAATTTACGCTGTTTTAGAATTGGCACTCACCATAGAGCCAGCCGATAGGATTACCATCATTTATCGATTGTAACAGTTTATTTTAGCAACCAGATGTTTCTCAATACTGGAAGTATTTTCCTCTGTTTACTGTGAACCCAAGATCTCGGTTTCTACACTAATTTTGGAGGTGACATTTGTTCATCCAGGAATAAACCACCAAATTTAGCATCCACCTTATTAATCTTATTTGTTAGAAGATGGACTGGGACCAATTTGGGAAATACACCTGACATTTGTATATTCAGAAACCATCACCAAGATTAGGTTAGCATGATTGAGTGGCCACTGTATGTCAGAGAGAGAGAGCAAATATTTTTATTTGTTACAGAATCATACTAACCTGGATTTTGCTTAAAAATTGTTTACTTTACTGAGTAGCATTTAGAAGGAACTTTGTTTTTCTTTAATGTCTATTCTGTAAGATAGTGCTAACCTTTGACCTTTGGGTTATTAACTTTTGGGGATCTTTTTCTCAATAAGAGGAGGGCACATTTATTCTGTTATTTTCCTACGTATATAAATCTGATTTTATTTGATATTTCTTTGAATGTTTGATGTTGTCAAGTTTAAATGATAAAAAAACGACAAAAGAAACCTAACTTTGTGTGTTGGTCAGACCCATACCAAATTAACCATAGTTTTTTTTCGTGTTTGTGTGTCTTGTTGTCACATAGTTGTGTGTGTATGTAGTTAAACTTATATTTACATGTATAAGGTGGGAAAGATTGTCTTGTACTAAAATTATAGTCGTATAGATAGGCTGGACTAGAGAAACTTACTCATTCCAGAGACATATCTTCTCCTATAAACTATTCACCCATGAAATCTATTTCTCACACCTTTATTTCTCACGTACTTATCACCATCCACTCTACTCAGACTGGACCATAAATAACTTCCAAACCTATCGGTACGACACTGATAATCTAAAGTATTATGAGAAGGCATAATAAAGGTAGGGTATTCTGGGAAGGCATAATAAAGGTAGGGTATTCTAGGAAGGCATGATAAAGATAGAGTATACTGGGTGTTAGAATGGGGATAAACCAAAAAGTTTATGTAGCATTAACAACTTGGTCATTGGAGGAATGCTGTTTCCACACAAAGTAATTCACAAATTAATATGGGAATCACCAAACGACCAAGACAGACCAAATAGACCACATTATGATCCATGGTAGATATAGACATTAATTACAAGATGGGAAAGTAAGAAGAAGTGGAGATGTGGGAAGCAGTCACCACTTTGTGGTAGCAAGATTGAGGATGAAACTCAGAACTGCTGGACCAATTGTCACTAACCAGAAAAGGTATGAAATCAGCAAATTGAAGGACCTCTTACCAGAAAAGCTTTTGTGGCTGATATAAACAAACAATATCAAATTGCCAAAAGCCAGGAAAAAACATTTACTGATGATGTTGACCAGAAATTCAACACCATTTCAATAATATATAGGAAAGGAGCAAATCATGCATATGATTCCAGGAAAGGAAGAGGCAAGATTGGATAACACCAGAAACATTAAACACAAAAGTGATGAGAAAAGAAATGAAAATAAAGAAAATAGAAGTGAAGTCCCCCAGGTTAAAGCAATTATATAGTGAACAGTAAAGTCAGCTGGACAAGGAAATAAAATGTCAAACCCAAGTCAACAAAATGAAATTCTTAGATGATCTTGCAAGACAGGCAGAAGAGGCAGCACTGAGAAGTGAACAAAGCACAGTATATAAAATAACTAAAAACCATGAGCAGAAAATGAGGCGCAAACAAGATCACATTAGAAAGAAATAAGCAAGGAAACCTCATGACTAAGTTTCTCGCTTGGCAGTGTTTGCAGCTTTGAACAAACTGACGCGCATCTGCCTACCATCTAGGCCAAAAATAAACCTCCTTTAGTTTATTCATCGTCGGTCCTACTGAAACATGTTCACCTGATGATGAAATGTGAACCGCTTTCATGACGGTAAGTCTTAAGAGGATAAACACTAAGAGTTGCTTCCCTTGCCTCATCTGTCGATAAATAATCCCTTGTTCTTTGATAAATGTTCCAGCTAAAGCATGGGTTATCCGACTCTGTTCAGAGTATGGTGCTAGGGTTATATCTTCCATTTGCGCTGAATGTAACTCTGTTTTACTACACAGAAATGTCGAGTTGAGGAACAAGTTATCCAACTTTAGTTGTTGGTTACTCTGCTCAGACTCTTTCTTCGTAGTTTCATCCTTCTGGTTGTCGTGGTGATGGCAAAAAGAGCAATTTTCCATAAACTAATCAACGTCATGTCGCATACATGGCCAGAAGTACTTCAAGGAGACCTGTTTTACCAAGGCAAATGAACCTTTATTGAGATGGGGCATGGTGAAATGCATTTCCTGCAAGAGGCGGGTGTGATAGGGTAATAGGACAACTAACTATCTCTAAACCCCCCCCCCCCCCCCCCGTCTATATACCAAACCTTTCTCCCTGTAATATGATCCCTGTGGAGTATGGGAGTAATTTCCATACAACTTGGAAAAGCAAGGCTTTAGGGTTTGATCAGCCCTTTGTGCCTGCTTATGCTCTGAAATATTCAGGCTGTTTAAGATGACAACTCAGGAGCCACTGAGGTGTGTCCTGGGTTCTCTATCTTGTGTGTCAGTCTGGAGTCACCTGAGGGATCTCCAAGGAACACATATTTTCTCCCTAAAATGAGAGGGTAGACTGGATCGTCTACTACTGCGGCATTGATTTTTCCCACGACATATCGGGTTGAAACATCAATTTCCGCAACCAGAAGAAGCATAGGTTTTATACTATACCAAGGTCTCTGTATTTCTACAGTTTCACCAGTGTATTGGTGGGCCTTCACCAAAGATGGACAAACTAAAGCTGAATATTTTAAGCCCAAATCATACAAACACCATATGGTTTGGTTGCCAACGGTTACTTGCTCAGTAATAGAAGGGTAACTAGGATTTTGTTCATATGCCTGGGGTTCATGTTTTCCTATCAGCTCCCTGATCAGGCAAGCAACACTATAAGCGCAGAGTTTCGGCCTCTTACAGTCTGATGTGAAATGCGTGTCAGTTTTGCTAGATTTACAATATCGTCATCCAGTTCACTGGGCTGAATAGCTCTGTTCCTGCCTCTGGTGATCATGTGGTTGTTGTTGCTGTTGGTGGGCTGTGTTGTGTTGTCTGTACTTTTGGAGTTATCATCTGGGTGATCCTTCTGTTTGGGTTGACTATCGTGGTGGTGCCTTTTAGACAGATTCACTTCCGACTGGGCGCTCTGGTACCTATCGGCAAACAGTACCACCTGCTCAAGAGTTTTGGCCCCATGCTCAGCCAAGAACCATCTCATATCTGGGGTGAGCGAGTCCTTAAACTTTCTTGGAGCCCTTCATAAGATTCATCAAAGGTGCTGAGAGATCCCCACTTCTCCAAGTACGTTTCTAGTTGTGTAGCAAAGTTTCTATAGATTCATCTTTCTGTTGTTTCGCCTCACTGAATTTACCATGAAAAGTCTCTGCATTGAGCATAAAACACTGTAGCAGAGCTTTCTTCAACATGTCATATTTGTTCTGTTCTTCCATGGGCATCTTGAGAAATACATCATAAGCAGATCCCCTCAAACTCTGGGGTAGCTTCATGTTGTATCTCTCCCTCTCCAAGCCATATGCAGCTGCTAAGGATTAAAACCTAGAGAGATATATGTCTATTTCTTCTGAAGCCTCAGAATAGACATCTAGTTGGAAGGATACTGCACTAGGTGCCATCGCCTGAGTAGTGTTTCCTCCATCGCTATTTTGAGAACTGCCAGACCCACCAATTTTAGAAATAGAATCCACTCTTCTTCTTTAGAGTTCCAATTCCTTCATTCAAATAGCATGGGCTCTGTCATCCTGTTTCTTCCTTTCTGCTCTCTCAGCCTGTTCCTTCTTTTCTGCTCTCTCAGCCTGTTCCTTCTTTTCTTGGAACGCCCTTTCCTTTTCTTGTAATGCCCTCTTTTTTTCTCTCTCTGTGGCTTCATGTTCTGCTTTGACTTTTTCGTGCTCTCTGGCCAGTTTTCTTTCTTGGCATTACACTGCTTTTTCTACCTCCATCCTGTCCTTTTCCTCTTTATCTTTTTCTTTCTGTTCTCTCACCGAAGTGAGCACGGTCAGAAAGTTCTTTGGCTGAAAACCCTAGTTCGCTGCCTAGATTAAGGTAAAATTCATGGAGGTTTTGGGACTCTGCCATTCTGAGCAAAAGATCTGTTTACAAAGCTACACAAGTGCACAACAGCTACTAACACTAAATACCAAATTACAACAATGAATTTGCTTCACTAAGTGAACTTCTAATTTCTTTAACTATAACTTTAGTTTACAAAAAAATGTGTTTCTTTCACTTATTTAATTATTCTTTACACAGTTACTTTTACTGCTATTTATTAATGCAATGTATGCTCAGTCTTACAATTATACACTCTCTTGACACAATTCTTTCAGAAAATCTGAAATTTATATCAGTCAAATCTAGGGGAATAACTGGACAAGTTCTATAATCCTGGCACGTGTCGCTCAACTGTGAACTATCACGCTTGTGCGACCGCGTTCAATCCCAAGTCAAGACCCCAATTGTGATGGTATTGCCTCCCCTGCTTTGCAGTAGTAGTCCAACAGTGGCCAAAACTCAAGAGTATCTACTATAGGCTTCAATTGAGTCTATCTTTACACAAGATTACTCTTGGCAAAAATGTAGATAGAAGAGTAGTAAAGCTTCTATCACATGGTAGTCTTCACAAGATATTCAGATAAGCAAAAACAATGCTGGCTGTTGCTGAGCATGTTAATTCTGTAATCTGCCAATGCTTTTGTGAAGGATTTATTACTTTCAGCTCGTTTAAGCCCCCATCCCTGATTTACTCAGTGGAATTCTATTATTCTAGTATAGCACTGTTTAGAGTGTGGAGTAATTTGACAGAGACAAACGTGCAGTAACTTTAAAATGATTAAATCAAAGTTAAATTTGTAACATTACAAATAACAAAATTTAATAATCACTTTAGGTTTTAACAGTTGGAAATAATTTGAATAGTTATGGATCAAGAAAAGTTATCATCACAGTCTTTAGGGAATGTGAGATATTACTAGAAGTTCAAGTGGCAGCATATATTTGAACTTAGCTGCCAATGACGGTTATGGGTTGGTTTTTTTTCACTCTGCTTGCGCTCATCTCTGATCAAGGTTGTCGGGGATAGCTCATTTCCCAGAAATGTCAATGAGAGTCTGCCACGTGCAATCTTCATCTTAAAGCTTAGGCCACGGTTCCCTTTTTGTTCCAGACATAGTACTTTCTGCTGGTACCACCAATAACTATGGTAAAAGAATAGAACAAAACGCTCTTCTGAGTATGGCATTTTCCACCCCATAGTTATGAGTTCCTATCTTCCCATACCACCATCCTAATTACTCAGACTTTACCATCGATGAGAATTAAATTTAATCCCTCAGGATAAAACTTTCTTTCCATTTAAATAGAATAGTTTTAACTTTACATGACATTTAAAAAGAATAGCTTACATAGTTACTTTATTTAAATGAAAAGGTAAATAATACAGATAGAGTCTGTTTACATATACATCTCCACTGATTGAAAAGTGTTCACAATATAAATTGAATATGTTTTCATTTATGTTTACACTGATTGAAAAGTTTGAAAACTTTTAAAGTGGCTATGTTTATAGGGACATGTGCACTGCTTTGAAAATGTAAGTATTATACTTAGAATGTACATAATTTCTTTAATCTTTCCCTCCCTGCTTTATAGGGAATCTGGAACTACTTTATACTTTTAGGTCTCTTTACAAAACTAGCAGTAAAGCAAACACCAGCCCATGCAGTGGTGGTTCATGAATCATCATTCTAGATACTGAGGTTGCCAGCCTCAAATGACTTGGGCGCCGTGTAGAAATTTTCACACATTAAAATTCACATGATAATATATATATATATGTTAGTAATGAAACATAGAATGAAAAGTGCACTACTTGCACCAATCTTGGCTACAGACTTGTTGCTCAGATGAATAAAAGAGATGAGTCAGTCTCTTACACGCGTCTGGGGTGTTTTTAATTTGACAATAGATTCCCTCTCTGACTCTGTGTGTTTCTTCAGTTTCCTAGTCCCGGTGTTCCTTATTAAAATGTAGAGATTTCTTGTGCTTTGTAAGTCTTATTTGGTCTCCACTAAAAGGTCAGGTTAACACAAGGAATTATGAATTTAGTCTTCACTCTGGCGAGGTCTGATGTTGTCTTGGCGAGCGTGAAATTCACAGTGAAATAAAACTGCGAAATGGTCAGACTATATTCCTATCTTCCCAAGCATTGTTGTTATGAATCTAATCAGAAAGATCCAATCATTTCAAATCATGCAGATAGGGTGTGATATTTTCAAAATAGTCCCACGTAAAATGAGGTGTGTGCCTGCAAAGGTCACGTATTACTATATATGGACATCTGATGCCTTGCATACACTCTCACATGCAGATCAGTAGACACACATGACAACATGGGTAAGCTGTAATACTTATTACTTTATTAGAAAGTAATGTTGCCATAACAAGTCGGCCCGGAAGCAATTATGATACACTTATCTGCCCACATGTGTCACACAGACAGTAATCTTGTTATCTATCAAATGAGTATCCAAAAACTCTGTGTTTGCCCAGCTTGTTAACAAACGAGTCGCTCATCAGCGGTTTAATCTAAACATGACGGCACTCATCTTATCATGTTGCTTCTCACTGGCTGGGATAAACATTATCTGCAAGGAGTGTCACAAATGTTTGAACATACAAACTACTTGCTCCTTAGCCAATAATGAGAAGAAATTTGTTTTTTTAAAAGTACACAAATAAAAATCAGTTCAAAATATGTCTCTGATCCTGTTGAAGTGAAACAAAGATCATGAAGAAGTCATCCATTTCATCACAATCTCAAGCTTTTTCCTGCGCAAGCTGTCACTAGAGGAAGGCAGGAGTACAGAGTGCTGAAAGTCCTTTAAACTGCGCATCATTTTCTCACTGGCAGCAATGATCATGAGCTGCAACAGTATTTAGCAGATGATGTAGATTTTGACGAGCTTTGTGAGCTACTCTTGTCAATAAACTTGACTAGGAAAAAACCACTTTTGTCCAGTCCTGCTGACTATGAACAACCCCTTGACTTTATGATGACCAATTCCATATTGGCATCACTTGGCATTTTCAGAAGTTGGGAGGGCTTTCCATTTACATTTCTATGTTCCTGGGTGCAAAGACTCTTGAATAGCAAATAACTGACAACATAGGAATAATAAAGAGAAATATTAAAATGCAGAGAAGAAGTTAGAGTTATATAACACAATCATTAGCCATGGGGGTCTGTGCACCACAAAGGAGGATGTGGATAAATTTTTTAAAGGGCAAAATGCCCTTAGAAATCTTAAGGCTCAATTAAGATACAGAAAATTAATATTGAATGACAAGGACTTCTGAAGCATTTAAGGTTTTGAGGCTTCATCATTGCCCTCTCACAGGAAAAGAGTGTGCCATGATCATTCTCCTCCAGTTTAAAATGTCTTTTTAAATGCTAGTAACCAGCTGTTTTAACAAAAAATAGCATTTAGATGTTGTTAATTATTGCCTACAAGTACAAATAATTTTTTTTATAAAATATGGGCAATATCTTCAAAAAAATTCTTTTTTTTTCATTTTCACATTATTTCTTCCCCTGCGACAAATTGGCCTCTAGACACATTTTTAAAAATTGTAAAAGAACAAGCAGGTGTTCAAATCCTCTGAAAAAAAATTGGAATGTATCTGTGAAGTATGCAAATTAATGTGTACAAAGTTAAAGCTTGTACCGTTTATACTTTTTTTGAAATATGATGTGAAAATTGACTTTCATGCAACAAACATTTTTCGGTAATGTGTTTGCAGATTTGCAATTTTTGGTCTCAAATATATATATAATTATTCATGAGGTAGCCCCATTGTTTTCTTTGTGTGATCAGCATATTTCAGACTGTATGCTGTTTGTTAGAAAAGGTTGAAAGATTATACTTAAGGAGAAAGGAGTGCTCTGAAGTTGGTGTGATGTAACTTTTTCAACTATGCAGAAATGTTCTTAGTCCCCACACTTTTAGAAATGCCATAACTTTTTTATGTGTTGTCCGGTTTTAAAAAAAAAAGTACCAAATTTCATGGTTTCCCAAGGGCTTCAAAACTACATTGTTATCTCTGGTGTTTCTGTGTGAACAAAAATCACTTTGTGGTACCTTTTACCACTTGTTCTCTTCTGCTGAGCTGAAAATATGCACATTTTGTGTGTAGCCTGGATGGTCTGCACATATACATTGTATATTGCACCGAAATGACCTTGAATCAAAAGCATCGCCAGTGAATTTAAAGGAATCTACTGCAGGAGCCGTGGTAGCGCAGTGGTTAGTGCACTGGTTTCCTAGCTCAGTGGTCCATGGTTCAATCCCCAGTTGAGGTGGGATTCTTTAGACCGCAAACGGCTCCGGGTTCTACCCAGCCTAAAAAATTTGGTACCAGAGCAACTCTGGGAAGGTTAAGGTGGCCAGCGTGATGCTGACCACATCACCCCTAGTGTGCCGATGGTGAAGAAAATATTGGCCTAACACCATATTCCCAATATGCCTCAAATGGGCGTGTAACGGGATCCTTTTACTGCAGTGATTATAATAAATGTTATCAGAGGACATGCGCTGATTCATCACATCTTTCAGGCTTGCTGCCCGGGACCACCCCAGGGTTCTCTACTATCACCAGTGCTGTTTAACATCTACACAGCAAAAGTAGCAACTTTTCAACCAACAGGACTGAGACAAACATTAACTTTCACAGATGACATACTCATGTACAGATCTGGCTCAGACAGATAAGAAATGGTCCAATGCATACTAGAGACACTACAGGTGGTTTCTAAATGGTGAGAGGAAAGAGGCTCAAAGGCCAATCCCAAATGAAGTGTTCTGTTTTCACAACACGTCCTTCTGTGGAACTCTGATGAAACCGTACGCCATACATTGTAAGAACTGCTTGATACACGAACCAATCAGAAGGTACTTTATGCAGTGTTTGCAAATAACGTACTAGCCTAACAATGGAGTCTCGAAATCTGTGTAACAGGGTTTCAGTAGGAATTTAACTACAGCTTAAGGAAAGAAGTACCACCTGGAAGAGGTCACCAATACGACAAATACTAGCGAGCAGGGAAACCCCTCGGACGCACGACCTCGCACTATAAATAAACGCGTGTTCTGAAGAAAATAGGCCAGTCATATATTAAAAATCACAGCGAGCGGTAAAACAAGCACTAAGGAAGAATGCTTTTGCTTACTGCATCTGAGAGCAGACCATTGTAGCCATTAACAGCTCAACTGTATGTGCCTGAGGGTAAGAAAGAATGTATATATCTATCTCGTGGAAAGATAAAGTGACTAATGTTGAGGTGTTGTCACGTGCTGGCCTTCAAAGTATGTATACACTGCTTAGACAGCGCAGACTTCGCTGGCTTGGTCATGTTCGCCGCATGGAAGATGGTCGCATCCCAAAAGATATCTTCTACGGACAACTAGCAGATGGCAGGAGAACAGTTGGGCAACCACAGCTGAGGTTCAAAGATGTGTGCAAGAGAGATATGAGGGCACTGGACATGGATCCAGCAACATGGGAGGATGAAGCTGCTGATCGCACTAAGTGGCGATGCTATTTACAGCGCCAACTCAGATTGGGCGAAGAGAGGCTCACACAACAAGCAGAGGAGGGGAGAAAACGTCGAAAATAAGCAGCTGAGGGCTGTCAGCTCAGGGGCGCATTCCCATAGTCAGTTATGACTGAAGGGGCTATTATTATTATTATATATCTATAAATATATTTAGTTTAAATAATTGATCAATTTGTGCGTGTGTAGAATGTGTTAGAAAACTATGGTGCATTGCTGGCAGACTTACAGGCATGTGTATAATTCTGGAGGCAAAAGCCAACCTTGTGAAATGTTTAAAATAATGGAGAATGATGGCCAAAGTGTGTCTGTAGGTTTAAAAAAGCATTTAAAGAATTATTTTTTGATAGAATGACACACTCACCAGGAACGTAAGGAAGGATGAAAGCGATTGTTTTACTGGATTGTTTAAGTTATTACTTAGTATTTTATACTAGACCAAATTATTGTATGGAGGCGGATCATGGACAAAAGGGCTCTAACTAAGGATTTAGAGGAAAATTGTAGTCACAGTGAACTGGATGAGATTATTACTGGTATAAATTGTCCTGTGCATCTGCTAGCACACTGTCTGAAACTCTCTATCATCCCCATCTTTTGTAACCGTGGATGAGTCAGAAACCAAGACAACTGTAGAGTGTCCAAATCCCACTACAATGATAGACAAAATTACTTATGATGACAAATGTGGGCCTAGATTTATCCAGTGATAGCTTCACATTCAAGTGACAGAGTAATAAACTTGTTAGTATTATATAATGTTCTTCCAGCGGAGATAATTAACTAAAGTGATATCCTTCAACAAGTTTAATGTCTTTTGAGACTTTTGATTATTTTCCAATGCTTTATTGATTTAACGTAGTAATTAAATTTGATTTCATTTCAAGATTTTCAAACAGAAAAGAGAAACTGTATAA
Source organism: Oreohelix idahoensis (assembly GCA_024509875.1). NCBI lineage: Eukaryota > Metazoa > Mollusca > Gastropoda > Stylommatophora > Oreohelicidae > Oreohelix > Oreohelix idahoensis. Next base: position 114,787 of record JAMPIV010016046.1, read on the forward strand.
ATAAATTGTAAATATTTACCAGCAGACTAACTTACTTATTTAAGTTGAGTTCAAGTTCTTGTTGGTAGATAATTTAGTTAATCCCTTAGCAGAGTCAACAATAATAATATAATCATAAGAGGATTTTGAGAAGGAGCCCATAGGAATCTAGGAACATATAATATCAACTTACCTAGAAACTTAACAGCTTAATCCTACCTTTGATGTCGATACACCCTGATTCTTTTCAGAAAAGGAGGTATTACTTTTAAGACCAGACTCTTATCTGGCACTATCCTGGTTTCACCTGATACAACTTTGGGTCCAGGATATCTCATAATTTCAATAACATCAACCCTCTCGCGACAAAAAGACACCCCCTATATGAGAACGTAGGTGACATCAATGAAGCAAGAATAAAGAGGGGAATGTCATGGATGGCACAGGCAGAGGCTATGATTCATCAGGTGACCAGGGTTGAAAATATATCCAAAGGGGAAGAGTTGAGTAAGTCAGGGGAGAACTGGATAAACTACCAGCAGGTCATCATTAGCCTTGGCAGAAATTGCAGAGCTTGGGGCAGTGGAAAAAGCAGAGCTGGAGATTAATCAGCTGATAAGTGATCATGCCGCAAATGATGATGCCATTGTGCACTCTGATGGGTCAGTGGTGCATCGTGAGAAATCAGAATGGGGCTTCTCTGCAAGAATAAAGGGCAAGGTTGTTGCTGAACAGAGTGGAGCATACATGATGACAATCTCCAGCAGTAATGTAGTTGAAGAGTTTGAATAAAGAACAGTCCTTCGGTTTGGCATATTTAGCCAATATATTCACTCATCTGAATGCATTAAACACATCAGTACAAGGATTTAGGATGAACACAATGATGGCCAAAGAAAAATTATCTGCTATTATTGGTAAACATTCAGTCAGGATAAAGTATGTAGAAAAAAGTAAAACTTTCCTTTGCTTGATGAAACTGTTTCAGAAAATGAGTACAATACAATAATTGCTTAGAAAATTGCAAGTCATTTGCAACAGCTGGGTGACTCTTTCCAAGGATATTTTTCCACGGGGGATATTGAATCAGGTGACATGGATACTGGATTATTGTTATCTTAATTGTATGAATGACAGTACTTTAATGAAAGATGATCACACTGAATTATGAGCAAATAGCCACAATCAAATGGAGTTCAAACAAATGAAATCAGACGATTTCTGGTGAGCTAAACTAGAACTATTTTCACAACTAGCAAAAACAGTATTGCATAATCATTAATCTTGTGCCACTTGCTACAATGTACTTGTGTGAAATGGTATTTTCTTCAAATGTTAATGTAAAAACAAATGCCATTAAATATTTAGATGCAAGCATTGATATGTGTGTGGCTATTACAACGAGCCCCATTTTAAAAATGTAACTGAAAGTAAGCAACAGCAATAAAAAGTAATTAAGAATTTATAATTATTTAATTTAATAAAGTACAATTTTATATATAGAGACGTGTATCTGGTGTCACACATGTTTTTTTCTTTTCAATCCAGATCATTATTAAATAAATTAGTTTCCTATTTCAACAGTGATGAAAGCACAATTTTCGTTCTTTGTAGTAATTAAAAATTATATATTTTGTCATGGGGGTGAGAGATCGCATTTTGAGAATCTAAGGCGTGCCAGGAGCCATAAAGGTTTAGAACCACTGTTTTAGAGTCTTCTTCTTCTTCTTTGATCCATAACCGCCAACCGTCAAAGCAGTCAGCGGCCATCACGCCTGGTGGCGTCTTGTAGGGCAGCAACAAATTGATTCCACTTTGCTCGGTCGGCGGCCATCCTTCGTACAGTGCCCCAACTGTGGTTCATTCTTTGCATCTCAGCTTCCACAGTTCTCCGCCAAGTTGTTTTTGGTCGGCCTCTCTTTCGCTTTCCCTCGGGGGTCCATAGCATAGCTGTTCTTGCGATGGTATCAGGGTCCCTTCTGAGGACATGGCCAACCCAACTCCAGCGTCTGCCAGCTATGATGGTGTGCATGTCCTCCTGGTTACTCCGAATAAGTAGTTCTTGGTTGCTGATGGTGTTTGGCCAAAAGATTCTGAGAATTTTCCTTAGGCAGATTGTGTGGAAGGAGGACAGTTTCGACATTTCCTTCTCTGTTACTCTCCAACATTCCGCACCATAGAGAAGCACAGAAAGTACGCAGAGTATGAATGTTCTAAGTGCCAATCCTTGAAATTGTCCAAGATGAGAAAGGTTAGTCAATAATCCAGACTCCTTTCAGCTTTCTCTGGGCTGCTTCATGTGCCTCCTTTCTCAAGGACCTGTCATGGATGACTGAACTGACTTCTATTCTGAACTTGACCTGTCCATATTGTTTGTTGAAGTTTTTGTGGTAAAGATTTTTTACAAGATGGGGTATCGGCCCAATGCCAACCCCTCCTTATTTGCTAGTTACAACATACTTAGTAGGAAACAAGCGCTGTCTCCCTCCCCGCGCGAGCGAGCGACGAAATGCTCTGTTCAGACAGTTATCTGGTTGATCCTGCCAGTAGTCATATGCTTGTCTCAAAGATTAAGCCATGCATGTCTAAGTTCACACTGTCTCACGGTGAAACCGCGAATGGCTCATTAAATCAGTCGAGGTTCCTTAGATGACACGATCCTACTTGGATAACTGTGGCAATTCTAGAGCTAATACATGCTTACCGGCGAACTTCTGTCTCTAACGACTGTGTGTGGTGCCTTTTTCCGGCCCTCCCAGTATCAGAAATCGAGACAGAGAGTCGTGTCCGTTTCCAGATAGCGCTCGATCAGTCCGGCATTTTCCTCAGACCTACGGGTCTCGAGGTGTCTGCGTTCCCATATATGGTCAGCAATGACTCGGGGACGCAGAATGTCCGGCTCCCAGACCCTCTGCTCTCGAGGTGTCTGTATCCCTTATACAGTCAGTAAAGACTAAAAGGGAAGATGATTTGGAGGGCAAGTTCCGTATCCTACTAGTGACTAGGCTGTTGCTACTGGTGTCAGACTGTATCGGCTAGACCGTTCCTCTGACGTCCAGGCCGGGTCATGCTGCATGGGCAACAGCCTGATCTAACATTGCCCAACCTCGTGCCACCAAAAGTTATTTCGGGAGGTACGCTCCTTTGGTCAGAAATGACTGATAAGGAAGATCACAGTAGGAAACAATGTTTCTATTCTTTGTTTCCCTTACAGGCCCTGGTAACACACTGGTGTTTGTTACTACATAGTGTTTCAAATTGTGTTATACATTTAGGTACAGTATTGTGTCAATATTTTCTCTGTGCTCATGATTCCTGTAATTATGTCTTTCCTGAAATAAAACCTCTTATGTTCATCTTTTTCAGTCTTCTACCTGATCAATCAATTCTGCTACCTTTGCCTTTGTCATATTTAGGAAAACTAGATTCACATATCATCTTAACTTTATTCATAATTGTCAGAACAACTGTATAGACGATGTCCTCAGTTGTCCGAACACTTATCGTGGATAACCCTCCACTGTGTTGTACCACTGCAGTGTGGATTTATAATAACAATTATAAGCTTGTTTATCTAGAAGTACGACCACACAACAATGGCTGACATAAGTAATCAACACCTTCTACAGGTACTTCCCTTTAGCGTTGTTCGTCCATCACGGGTGATGAAGACCACTCTGTTCATCCAATTATTTAGGAATATGTTAGGTTAGTCTATGGGTACGAAAGTGACTGATGAGCCCGATGCGGGCCTGGAAAGATCTCGGACAGTGTGGGCAGGGAATGTTTGCTTCCCTTTAATGCTATGCACAATAACAATAAGGCTTCACACTGCCAATACGCATGAAATACAATACAGAAATGACAATGTAACTTGCCTCAACAACTTAATCTATCAGTATCATACATAACAGTACGACTTACACTGAAAACACTGCAATGACTATCGCTCACCTTGAGCGGCAAAACTGTGTCAAAGAAATACTCAAATCGTTGTCAACTTATAAATTAACAGCCTGACAGTTGTACAATCTAGACTCTACACTGTACTAGACTAATCACATAACAATCCACCTAGACCAAATATGGCAAGCACTCTGTACAAATAGTCCATCACATGAACTTCACAGCAAGATTGCTGGCAATGGGAAAATATATCCATCCTATCCGGACACCGGCTAGGATCTCACTGACCAACTTCGCGCCTGAATTCCCGGCTTCCGGTTGTCACATGACTTCCCGGCTTTTCTATACCTGGTGTTTCCTGGCTAACTTTTCGTACAAAAGATGCACTGCGGAATAGTGCTGTGACAATAATTGTCATCACTACAAGATTCTCCCCCACATTTTTACTTGCCATTATAACTCTTCAGCCACCAAACTTCACTCTAGGCAACAGCTCCTGATAAAACATACTGAGATTAAATTAGGTTTTTAATGTATGCATGTTTTCACTGTGAGCCGCTCTCACCTGTTGTCAGACTTAAGTGTCCAAAAATTCCAGCTACTATTTTTCTCATAGTCTCGCCTCCAACAATTTCCTTTTCTAACGTGTTATATATGTTGCACCTACTTTATACAAAAATTTATAATTTTGTATCCACCCAAAACAAGATACACTCTCATCTCCTCCCCACTCCTAGTGATACCCCTTCCTCCTTCCATACCTATCAGTCTCTTGAGAGCAAAACGTGTACGCTGGGTCAATAAAAACCTTACAAATACTCCAAAACAATGTTGCATGAAAAATGTGTAATAAATTATACAAGAAACATAATTTGTATTCTTTTCTTGTTCATTGCATTCAGTCGTGGTTGTTACTATGAAGATTTATATTTTTTATGTCATATTATAAATTTATTCATATATTCACTGACTTTTTACAAATTTGTTACAAGTTAAAAAAAAACAGTAGTGTGTTGAAAGTCTTGAGATTATATATGGCAAACAGTATCAAGCATTGTTGTGTTCTATGCTACTGATAGTGATGAATTAAAGTGTGTGCCTAGATAATTATAATTAATGCAAGTCCAGAAGTTCACCCTTCTTCCTCTTTCGTCTTTTCTGGTAAGGTGACTCTATATAACAGCTTACTACCTTGATATATTATAGATGTATGTTCATTAATTTTTCTGTGTCAGTTATAATTTCTTTTTTTAAAGATCTTGTAGTGCAGAGTATTTGGGTAAGGCATGATAAAGATATATGGAAAATTATTTAAACTTTACCCTTGACCTTTTTCACACCGAGCAGTTAAAGAGACTTCTGTCATTAAAAACAGAACAAAAAAAACATGGTATTACTAGTATTAGGTTTCAAAGCTAAATTTTTTTTTTTTTTTTTTTTTGCAAACAATTTTATTGTTTACAAGACACCCTGAAATAGAAACCTGAGCTGTTGACATCAGTGATGTTATACACAAATCAACAATATTTTCCAGAACAAACACAACGTAAATGTTCTGAAGATATAACATTGTATGTTAACTCATGACATTCAGGAAAATTTGCAAATATTCAGTAGAGGGAAAGTCATTCTGTGCTGACCTTAGTGTAAACAAATGTTAAAATAAATGTGTGCTCATAATGAAGGAAATTTACTGTTTATTTTATTGATGGATATTCAAGTTATAGAATGAAATGTGCTGCTCCAAAACCATCTGAATATCCCTGATTTTAAATTTTGACTGAGCCATATGTTTTGCTAACATTTTATAAAGCTACACAATTTAGGACATCTAATAAATTATTGCTTATCATGCTGAGGTTATTTATTTATATCTAAATCCTATATAATTTCAGATGTGCCTTACCAAGCCCAGATCATCAACACCAATAAAAGATTGTACAAGAATGATTATACAAGTGCTGCATTGTTGACAGATGACAATTATGATGAGTATGAAATAACAGGAAGTGATGTAGCTGTACATTCCATTATTTGTCAAGACAGATCAGCAGACATTGGTGAGACCCAGAATGATTTCACGGTCACAGTTCAGAGTCAAAGTTGGTCAAATGACATCAGAAAAGAAAGTGATAAACTTAATGGGGTTGATACGAGTTGTGGATTTCTGACTAACATACAGTGTAAGGAAAAGCAGAACCCTTATAAACATGATGTTTGTGGTGTAATGCTAACACATTGTTCTACTCTGAAAAAACTAAATAGAATACATACTGGAGAGAACCTTTACATGTGTGATGTTTGTGGTGTAGGGTTTGCACGACGTAGTGATCTTAATAATCACGAAAGAATACATACCGGAGAGAAGCCTTGCAAATGTGATGTTTGTGGTGTAATGTTTAAACACTCTGTTAGTCTGAAAACACACAAAATGACACATTCTGGAGAGAGGCCATACAAGTGTGATGTTTGTGGTGAAGGCTTTACAGATGGTTCTAACTTGAAAGTACACAAAAGAACACATACTGGAGAGAGGTCTTATAAGTATGATATTTGTGGTGAAAGGTTTACAAATGGATCTAATTTGAAAGTACTCAAAAGAATACATACTGGAGAGAGGCCTTATAAGTTTGATGTTTGTGGTGTAATGTTTATACACCCTGATAATCTGAAAACACACAAAATGACACATTCTGGAGAGAAGCCACACAAGTGTGATGTTTGTGGTGTAGGGTTTACAAAGTCTTGTATTCTGAAAGCACACAAAATAATACATACCGGGGAGAAGCCTTACAAGTGTGATGTTTGTGGTGTAGGGTTTGCAAGGCGTAGTAATCTTAATAATCACAAAAGAATACATACTGGAGAGAAGCCTTACAAGTGTGATGTTTGTGGTCTAATGTTTATGCACTCTGTTAATCTGAAAACACACAAAATGACACATTCTAAAGACTGGCCACATAAGTGTGATGTTTGTGGTAAAGGGTTTACAAAGCCTTGTATTCTGAAAGCACACAAAAGGATACATACTGGAGAGAAGCCTTACAGGTGTGACATTTGTGGTGTAATGTTTATACACTCTGCTAATCTGAAAACACACAAAATGACACATTCTGGAGAGAAGCCTTACAAGTGTGATGTTTGTGGTGTAGGGTTTGCAAGACGTAGTAATCTTAATAATCACAAAAGAATACATACTGGAGAGAAGCCTTACAAGTGTGATGTTTGTGGTGTAATGTTTATACATTCTGTTAGTCTGAAAACACACAAAATGACACATTCTGGAGAAAGGCCACATAAGTGTAATGTTTGTGGTGAAGGGTTTCCGCAGTCCTCTAGTCTCCAAATACACAAAAGGATACATACTGGAGACAGGCCATACAAGTGTGATGTTTGTGGTGAAGGCTTTACAGATCGTTCTAATTTGAAAGTACACAAAAGAATACATACTGGAGAGAGGCCTTATAAGTGTGATATTTGTGGTGTAGGGTTTACAAATGGTTCTAATTTGAAAGTACACAAAAGAATACATACTGGAGAGAGGCCTTATAAGTGTGATGTTTGTGGTGTAATGTTTATACACTCTGATAATCTGAAAACACACAAAATGACACATTCTGGAGAGAAGCCACACAAGTGTGATGTTTGTGGTGTAGGGTTTACAAAGCCTTGTACTCTGAAAGCACACAAAATAATACATACTGGAGAGAAGCCTTACAAGTGTGATGTTTGTGGTGTAGGGTTTGCAAGACAAAGTAATCTTAATAATCACAAAAGAAAACATACTGGAGAGAAGCCTTTCAAGTGTGATGTTTGTGGTGTAATGTTTATGCACTCTGTAAATCTAAAAACACACAAAATGACACATTCTAAAGAGTGGCCACATAAGTGTGATGTTTGTGGTAAAGGGTTTACAAAGCCTAGTATTCTGAAAGCACACAAAAGGATACATACTGGAGAGAAGCCTTACAGGTGTGATGTTTGTGGTGTAATGTTTATACACTCTGCTAATCTGAAAACACACAAAATGACACATTCTGGAGAGAAGCCCTACAAGTGTGATGTTTGTGGTGTAGGGTTTGCAAGACGTAATAATCTTAATAATCACAAAAGAATACATACTGGAGAGAAGCCTTACAAGTGTGATGTTTGTGGTGTAATGTTTATGCACTCTGTTAATCTGAAAACACACAAAATGACACATTCTGGAGAGAAGCCACACAAGTGTGGTGTTTGTGGTGTAGGGTTTACAAAGCCTTGTACTCTAAAAGCACACAAAATAATACATACTGGAGAGAAGCCTTACATGTGTGATGTGTGTGGTGTAATGTTTATACACTCTGTTAGTCTGAAAGCACACAAAATGACACATTCTTGAGAGAGGTCACATAAGTGTGGTGAATGGTTTACGTAGTCCTCTAGTCTCAATCAACACAAAAGAATACATACTGGAGAGAAGCCTTACAAGTGTGATGTTTGTGGTGTATGGTTTGCACAGTGATCTTAATAGACACAAAAGAATACATACTGGATAGAAGCCATACAACTGTACTGTTTGTGGTGTGGAGTTTACAAAGGGTTCTAATCTGAAAGCACACAAAGAATACTACTCAAGAGAAGCCTAACAAGTGTGATGTTTGTGGTGTAATGTTTACACACACAGTTAGTCTGAAAACACACAAAATAACACATACTGGAGAAAAATCTGTGTGAGCCTTCTGCTCTCCGCATGAAACTTCCTTGTTCGCCTTTCAAATAAAAAAAAACAACACCACAGACCGGAACTATTATCCTGTGTTTCTTTTACACAAAACCCGCACAAGACAAACTCACTTAAAACTGGACTATCCAGTATTCGTTCGCACTTAACATACACACAGGCCTACACAATTTACACAATTGGCACAAGAAACCTCTCCTTACTTAATCATTTGCCACAGTAGTACAGGGTTAAACAGCATAGACTAGATGAAGAAGGGAGCAAAACAAAGCACCAGAGCAGAAATACAGGGCTAGAATACAAAGAATAGAAAAGCAAGAGAAAGCAGCAGAGGAAAAATACAAGGCTGAAATACAAAGAATAGAGGAACAAGCCAACGCAGTGAAAGATCAAAGACCAAAGGAGAAAACCTATGAAGTAAAAATGAAGGGGATAGAAGAGAAATCTAAATCTCAGCTTCAAAGATTAGAAGGTGAATACAAAACTGATATGCAAAGGATAGACATGGAATTCAAGGTTAGTTTAAAAAGAACAGGATAAATACACAGCTGATATGTTAGTAATAGATGATGAATACTTTGCTGAAATGAAAAGAATAAAGGATGGTTATGATGGTAATATTGAAAGTATAGAGGACAAATATGCTGCTCCAAGGGAATGGAGAGAGAAGGAATTGATGGCTATAAGGCATAGTAAGAAGTCCCAAGCCAAAGTAGTAGAGGAGAAATACAAGGCTGGAAAACCAAGATTAGTAGAGCAAGTCAAAGCAATGGAGGAGCAACATGAGACTACATCTGATACAGATCTATCAGATTTGGAGAACGTACCTGTAGATGCAGAAATGCAATATAACAAGGCTAAGAAAGAGAATACTGCAACTGTAGCCAAAATAACAGTAACAAAAGCTACTGAATTTTCAACGAAAGAGGTGTGGAAGACAGTCACTGATGGTGCTGGAATTACAGCCCAAATGGAATTATTATTGGCTTACAATTTCAAAGGCAAATGTACAGCAAAAAGTAAAGAACCACTGAAGTTATTAATGTTTGATGCCATCAAGAGGTTACCACCAGACAAGTGGGACATAGATGATCTTTTTACATTGTTAAAAATATGTGTTTTTTAGAGATTCTGTTTTGATCTGGGCAGTGGTGGTATATGAAACGGCTTGGATGCTGTCAGAGATTGTATGAGACATGTTAGATGCTGTGATATATTTTATGCAGTAAGCTAAGTGAGATCTGCTGGGAAGATAGTGCAATTGGTGACCTAAGAAGTGAAGTGGAAATGTATTATCCTAGTAGTCAAGACACAGTATGGTGGGTTAATAACATGCTACTTTATATTTATCCCTCAGGTCTTGTCCCTGTCGATCATTTATATGTATGTTTACCACTGAAGAGAATGTTTGAGTAGTATGGACAGCGGAGTATAATGTGGCATGAAAGGAAAGAATGCATTTGGAGAAATAGCAAAATTTTGCTTTCCTAATCTGGATCATTATTTTATTTCCAGAATTTATGTATCCGGTAGTGTAGATAAGACTTGGTTCAACACTACTTGAAGCACTTAATGCCACCACTGAAAAAGTGTCTTGACATGGTTATCGGTCATCAGGGTGCTGAGATGGTCTACTGTCTCTGTTGTTAAGAAGTTATCCCATACCTTGATAATCTGTACAGAGTACTTGATGCCGGAGCGCATTATTTTTTCGCTGGTGTAATTAGTTAGAAAGTTTAGTTTATACTGCACACTTAAAGTTTGAAATGTTAAGTGGGTAATGTAGTCTGATCATGGTACAGACTGATTGTATATGATTCACATTGTTATGGTTGTTAAGTTAGTTGTAAAGTGCAAACTTTTATTTAGTCATTGCATAGCGTGTGATGCTTAGTAATGAAGCAACATGCTTGCTGGTTAATTTTTATTTCTTATAGTGTACTAATCTGATGTACTGCTTAGTAAAAAACTCTCATTTTGACAGTGAGGTGTAATATTTTGTGTGTAATACTTGCCTCTACAAACTAATGGTAATAACATTTCTTCAGTAATGTAATATTAATGAAAACATAGCTGATTGTATGGGTTAGAGTGTGACTCACCCATTGAAGTTTTGTTGTGTAAATGATCCAGTCACAGAAATATGACAACTTCTTCAGTGAGACGATATGTTTGTATCCAATCACGTGTTGGTACATGATACATTCTGTGATATATACTCAATTCTTCAGTTGAAAACTCAGTTTCCCATCTGGAGAGGGGGTTGATATCACAGAACAGTTTCATGAGTGTGAATGATGATAGTGATTGGTGTTAAGGGTCACTGAACTGTTGTCATCAACACTTGTTTAAGTGTAACTCAGGGATTGAGTTCATGTCTGACATTTTGTCAGCATTTTTGTGACTTATGCATGTGCTAGGAGAAAGCGTGTTTGATGAACACGAGTTTGTGTGACTAGGGGAGTTTGTGTTTGGCAGCTGAGCTGTGTGCTCCATTCTGTGATTTGTAGTCTAGCGGTAAGCTCGTATTGTGTGACTGTGGAAAACCACAGAAGTGATTATTCCAAATGTGATGGATATAGTTATTGTAGTGTAGGTCCTACCTACTGTTGTGCAGGCGAAGTTTATTGTCCTGCCTGGAAGTGTTCCATCGTGGAGAACAGTTTGCGGCGTTGCATTTCCGCCCTGGACCTGCGTTGGTTAAGGCGACGCGTATTTTCCACCTTGGATGTTGGAATGAATACAGGCCTTGTTGGGTTTTCGCCTGAAAAAGATTCTAAGTGAATCAAAGTGGTGATGTTTAATGCTGCCAATCACTTATAATAAGTGAGTCACACCTTGATCGTGTATTACAGGTGTGAGGGTGTTTCCGCACATATTGTCATTTGTGTGTAATGTTAGTGTGTTAGTGTGTTCCTGTAAAGTCGGTGCTTGAACACAGTAGTTAGTTATTTCCTACAGGCAATGCCACCCTGGATGTAATGTCAGTATTTCGTGTCAATGTAATTGATATCTAGCATGTGTATAACAGTCAAATAAATGTATTGGAACTGTAACCAGTAGCGTTGAGTTAATTCATACGAGCCATTGTTGATCATTACCTACATATGACCCACACCCACCATAATACCTTTCTTGTGTATATACATATATATGTGTGTGTGTGCATGCGTGTGTGTGTGTGGGAGGGAGAGATAATTTACTTTCTTAGTTGTTCCTCTTCTACCGTGTGGAGTAATCATCTCCCTTGCTCACAGTAGTTGTCCAACAATGGGCAAACTTCAACTATCTTCTTCTCCGTACAACCTTCATATCAAACTTTGCTCAAGATTACCATTGACTGCAATGTAAATAGAAGAATGATACTTATAACTAAGGCAGCTTCATAGAATGTTAAAGACAAGCAAGTACAAAAACTGAGATCATCTAAGCTGTCATAAACTTAACATTCTCTCGCCCCAGCTATGAGATAATTTTTACTCGTGTTTTCTGAGCTTCCAGCTGAAGGTGATACAGCAACTATTAATTTTATAGTTCTATATGTCTGTATTTAACACAGTATGAGTCATACAGGTGCAGACATCAAATTCACTCAGTAGTAATTACTCCAACTACAGCAAAGTTACAGATCAATAGGTTTAAGGGAGGAAGAAGGTACTATATTTGGATATTGGAAATCTGACTTAATTATCCTGAATTAATACACCATATGTCCTAATTATAACCCATAAAGGGTTCAACGATATACTTTTTCAAAAAACGTCACATGTGAATAAGCTATTAGTAAACGAAATGGCAGTAAAGAGTGATCACATTTTTCTAATTTGACAAAATAACATGATTGCACATCATACGATAAATTATCGTGGTGTTTATGAGCATTTGACATAAGGAAAAGTGGGGATTTTCAGAACCAAATGGTCCCCTTAATGAGCCTAGTCTGCCTGAGGTTATGCTGTCAGCTTCAGCTGTAAATGAGGGAGCCAGCACAAGCTCATCTACAACAACTTCTACCTCTTTATCCCACAGCACTCCATGGTTCTGTAAAAAGTTGGAACTAAGTGCCTCATCGGTGCAAGAAGCTTCATCACCTAACAATACCATCTCCAGTACTATAGTTGATATGTCTGAGATATGTAACCTTGTTAGCCAGCTTGCATGTCCAGAATGCTATGGGAAGCTTTCTGCAAAAATCAATAACAAGGCCAAGAGAGGTCTTGTTTAACACATCAAAGTGAATTGTTGTGTTTGCATCAAAACTGTTACATCAATGTACCCATCATCAGCCGATGAACATAATTCATTCAGTGTGAACAAAGTTGCAGTTCTATCATCGTTGTTATCAGGAATGGGACCCTATAAGTTTAACTACTTTGCACAGAACCTGGATATGAAATGGCCTGCATCAAAACATTAAACGCAATTGCATTAAATTTTTTTTGCAAACCCCAGAACTTGCAAAATTAATATTTGATCATGCTGCTAAGCTCGCACGCAGCGTAAAATGTGCACAAAGCAATCAGCTTATCATGAGAATATTATGGAAATTGGAGTCAGTTTTGATGGCAGCTGGCTTACAAGGGGCCACCGTTCATAGATTGGTATTGGTTGTGTGGTGGAGATCTTGACAGGTCCTGTTAAAGTTGCTCATGTGCTATCACAAAACTGCCAGATATTTGCTACAACTGGTTCTTGGCACCAGAATGAAACCCCGGGAAACTTCAGTGAATGAAAAGAGAAGCATATGAAGCAAGGATGTGATATACATTTTGAAGGTATTTACCTTTGAATCTTATTTTTGGTTTCTCCTTGTCTAAAAATTTAAACTTCAGTAATTTTTTTTTCTCTATAAGTATCATGTTTAGTAACATATTTCATTACTTACATGTGTTTGCTTTGCTTCCATTGTACTACATTTGCTTCTACATTGTAAAGGAAAGTGTTCAATGTCTGCTTACATCATTATTTTAAGTGTTACTAATTCATACCTTTTCTTCTTTCTAGGAAGTTCAGGTGTGATGGAGGCTGAGGCAGCTAGTGTTTTAGGGAGCTGGTCTGTAACGCGACACAAATTTTGCTACACCACCATGTTAAGTGATGGTGATACAGAGCCGTAGATATGCGGGGGGGGGGGGGGGGGGGGGGGGGGGGGGGGGGGCACACCTTAGCATTTGGTGAAAAACATTTGTGGGGAAATGTTATAGTACCAAACATGTTTTGCGCCGACATTTTTTTATAACCCCCCCGCCCCCCCCCCCCCCCCCCCCCCCCCCACCCCCCCCCGCCCCCCCCTCCCCCTCCCCCCCCGCCACCCCCCCCCCCCCCCCCCCCCCTTATTAAGTCATATCTACGGCCCTGTGTAATGGTGAGTAATCTACGCAGTCCACGTGTTTCTAAATGCTTTTCCCAGGTAGGATGGTTCACATGTATGCATAGAATGTTCCAGGTAGGTATAAGTTATGTCGAGTGGGGTATCTGTTAGTCGAGGACGTTCTGAGGAAAACTTTTGTACTGAGAACGTTGACGATATATATAGTCCTTCACTGTTTGATAATATTTATATAGCGTTGGTGAACAGGTAACAGTTGTCATATTGACACATGTCGGTTGTCTAATCCCCGAAGGGTACTGGCAGACTGGATATCTTCACGAAATGTTAGTGATATGTAGACTCATTATCTTGAGTATGTAATCGTGATTCATAAAATATACTTTGGAGTCTGCTTCATAGAATGCGCTTAAGAGTGTGTTGCACTTGGTATAAATATGAGATTCAACTTTTGAGCTCTTTAGCTTGACTTCAGATAGTATGCTTCTGATGGAGCTGAACTCATATCGAATAATCAACTGTGAGCTTTAGCTTGACTCCTGTAGTAAGCTTTCGAGTGATTTGAACTTTATATAACTATGTATTGAACTTGTGCGCATGTGATATATGTTGACGAAAAATGCTGCATCCCCCTTCTTGATCGTGGGTGAGAAATATTCCTTTTTAAGTGAGGAACAAAGAATGCCCTATGGCGAGTTATGCAAACCAAATGTCCGTTTTGATAACTTATTTCAGGTTAGACGTCAGACACGTAGCGTGTAGACTCAGATTTCTGATGGACTGAAGACACACAAAAGTCTTCATAAGTTTTCACACTTAATATCACTGGGTGACTTTCATTATTCTACTTCTCACTATAGATCTCTTTGATGTTAAATGTATTGTGCATGCGAGTGTGTGCGTATGGAAGACTATGATGATGATTTAACAAGCTAGATGAAGGTGACGTATGAACTATTAATTACTTCCTATCAGCCTATCATCTTAGAGGAAAATCTTCTGATTTTATTTAGTCATGTACTAGAAGAAATAATTGAAAAACTAGCATTCACACTTTTAGCCAGACGGCTAAGATAAATAACTGAACAATAAGAAAAAAGTATTAATAATCTTATTTTCCCTTTGCAAAATCCTTTAAGAACACAATACTCCACATATATGAATTATTTTATCCACGCTGAATTAATTGCAGGCCATGCTTTAGGGATTTCTCTACACCACAATGTTGAAAACTGCACTCTCTAACGAGCTGTGCAGTACAATACATTGCTGGTTTAGCCAACGTGTCCAAGATAATCTAACTCCTCCCCTCAACCAATTACCAGGTGTGCATCTTGCAACCAAGACCTAGGATCTCTCATGTCTGCTGTCAGTATAAAAGTGGGTTGGGCAATCTGCCACCCACTTTTGTTCGCGTGGTCTCTCAGTCTTGATCAGACTGCCCGGTGTTTGCTGATTGGTCCGGTAGAAAAACCCACCCGTCCTCTAACTGTCACAAATCTGGCTGTCCCTTGTCTCTTTCATGTAAATGCGTCATCCTTCGCGTGTCCTTTTGTTGTGCCAGACTATTGTTTGTTTAACCAGCCTGAAAAGACTTCTTCACCTGGGGACATCTCCCAAAATCATCAATATTTCTTTAATGACGCTGCTCAAGCACTATTGTGCCAATGTGGTGACCCGTCGCTTGTATAGAGACCGGCCGAGCAATAAAGAGACTAATCTATTGTGTCAGCCGCGTTCGCTTCAAAGTTAACAATAGTCCACAGAAATTGTATCATGCCCAGATGTTCTGATTTTGATGAAACCAGTTGTGTTTCACCAGATTTATCACGAGGCAATGTGGACTTCAAAAGATGATGCCAGGCAGGGGACTCAATCAAAAGAATTTCTTTTAACACTGTGATGTACGAAAATCGAGCCTCTCTTTAATCCCTCAGTCACCCCTTTCTCTCTTACAACTAAACAACTCGAGTGGAATTCCCACGCTTGCTGGTTGGTATGCAATAAGTTATCGTGCTAGCAGCCGTGACATTCATCCTTTGTTGTCTTCTCTCTCGGGCTATTAAAATAAAACTATTTCGGTATCTCTTACTGACATTCCTTCAGGAGGCGGGCCACCGGCGGTCACGTTATGATGTCAGAGCCGAAATCTGAAACCTCTGATTAACACCTGATAATAGAATGGACGTTGAATTCACTTGAGGTGCGATTTTGCCAGACATGGGCAAGATCAGGCTGATTCATATATATGTGCAGTCTCCTAAAACTCATTATCAGTCTGCCACAGGAATTGTTGATATCTGCTAGCGCGAACTCTTGGAGTTTTATATAGCAAGAATTTCTTAGGTTTGTGGAGAGTGTCAGTTTACTGCATGGCGGTAATCATAATATATATTAGAATTTTGAGTGTCTTAACGTGTTAAAGTTTTTCACTTGGATTTCTGTGTTTATTAAATAAGCATATTAAATAACTTATAGCAAATTGTTCCAGCTGTAATAAGTAAATTTAATTTCTTGTTATTCCCCCAGTAAGAGACGCTTTAACTCTTAGTATACAAGCGGCCTTTTAGAAAGGCCGATGATCGATCTGCACTAAATAATTTATTTATAAAGATAACATAAAGTGTTATATATCAAAATGTGAAGAAATGAAACCCCTATATCATGCACGTAACTAAATTGTTCAGTGGTTTTAAACATGCATTCACCTATACATTTTTGCTATTGACGAGGATCGATCATCGGCCTTTCTAAAAGGCTGCTCGTATACTAAGAGTTAAATTAATTAATATACGCTAGGCGATTGATAATTAGAGATAAATCTACTTTTATTCATCATGCGTAATTTTGTGAATTACTAGAGTTTATATTTCGTGTTAAAGCGCGATAATATTAGCTAGACTCTTGTGGGTTTAAATATAATTTAATACCAGAGTGATCTAGAGGTCTTACCTAACGCGTTTTAAATTATAATATTGATATCATTGTTAAAATGTTTGTTTTTTCCACCTCTAGGCGATCACAACCCTTGCGATCTAGTGGTTTGAATAGCTCCAGAAACATTCTTAAAATATTATCGGGCCTTAGATTTTGACCTGTGCGGTCCTCTTGCTTTCTTCCAGAGAGAGAGTTCCCACATATAAACTTTAAGAATAAGATCATAAACTGGACAAGAAATTACCCAGATTGTTTACAGCAAATCTGATCCACTTGTGGCGGCCTAATATCTATATAACCTTTGTTCCAGAATACTGACTATCGTGGTTTTTTCTTTTCTCGAGTGGATTTATCCAGAAAAAAGAATACTTGGGTCCATAACCGGCACTCAACCCCAGAGAGAAACAAAAAAATAAAAAAACAGATAGGAGATCCTTTGCTTATCCTTATTGGTTTTTCTAACAGTGTACCCATCAGACATTTCCTTAAATATCGGACTACTGTGTGCTGCCCATGGTGAACATTTCGATCGCGATATATATATTTCTACATGCACTACCTAACATGAACTTTGACACATAAAATTAGCACTATCTAAGCGGGCATTCCCCATTAGGAAAATTAATCATTCTTTGGGGCTCCCTTGGATCAGCACCACTCATGAAATATGTCAAAGATACACAGCTGTTACATACAAGAGCAGTCGGTAAGTGTGATTGAATATGACCACAGACTGACAGATTGTAAGAAAGAGAAATGAATATTTCATATTTTGTATAATCATTTTACTCCCTTCTGTCTTTTCGGGTTCACTACTACTGTTATTATTATTTTATTAACTTTAATCTTTTGGGTTAAGTACCTCTGTTGGGATCTACTTTGGGGTTCCTTTACCAGAGAGAAGGGCCTATTGGGTTAATAATTTGTCTTGCATTTTGTAGCGAGTTGATCCTATGAAAGGGCAGTAATCCTGAATATGTTTTTTGGACAAGGTAGATCTTGAGTTACGTTGCTTGAATCCTTGTTTGGCTATGAGGCTTATTTAGATTTATGATAGGAATATCTTCTCGTATGTTGAGAACGGAGCGGATGACCGCTACTCACAGCGTTGAGCCACGCTTGTGAGGAATTTATCCCTGGGCTGTAGTGAGTTGTGTTTAGCTCGCGGCTATGCTGCATGTATTGAGAGCTGTGTTCTAAAACAGCCGAGTCCTGTGACTGTTTGGGCGGGACGAGTGTGTGATCCCGTAGAGGAGAATGTTTGGAGCATTGGACCGGGGTGGTCAACGCTGTGTGTTTTTGATGGTGTATGCCTACGTAGTGCTTTGAAAAATGTCGACTTATATTTCGCTGTGTGTACAGCATATTTCATAAGCTGCAGTATGGATGTTTGTGAGGACTTTAGGCCATTATTTATGTTAACTGCTGTGTGCAGTTTTATAGCGCAGAATTGGGTCATGAGGACTTTAGGCCATTATTTATGTGAACTGCTGTGTGCAGTATTATAGCACAGAATTGAGTCATGAGGACTTTAGGCCATTATTTATGTGAACTGCTGTGTGCAGTATTATAGCGCAGAAGTGAGTCATGAGGACTTTAGGCCATTATTTATGTTAACTGCTGTGTGCAGTATTATAGCGCAGAAGTGAGTCATGAGGACTGTAGGCCATTATTTATGTTAACTGCTGTGTGCAGTATTATAGCGCAGAATTGAGTCATGAGGATTTTAGGCCATTATTTATGTGAACTGCTGTGTGCAGTATTATAGCACAGAATTGAGTCATGAGGACTTTAGGCCATTATTTATGTGAACTGCTGTGTGCAGTATTATAGCGCAGAATTGAGTCATGAGGACTTTAGGCCATTAATTATGTGAACTGCTGTGTGCAGTATTATAGCGCTGAGATTATTGTTCAATGTGTTCGTGCTGTGATCTAAACTGTACATGAATGTAAACGTGATTATGTCGTGACTTAATAAATCGTCATTAAATGTCACCAGGCGTTTACCACATTCCATGATTCTTATGTACGTGCCTGTGGCGTGAGTGTCTACCCTAACACGCACCCACTTGCAACATTCTACACATCGTGACAAGAGAACAGTAGCACATATACCTTTATGATAAATAGCCCTGTGTGGGCGTGGCTTATTCTATTATACATAGCTCGGAACAACAACAGTTGGACAATAACAGTTAGCGAAGTAATATCAACAATTGGGACTGTACCAGTATTACGAATTGGACAGTATCAGTGGTAGGTCAGTCATTACAAGTTGGAAGGAACTCTCAATATATACATTAACAGTAATTAACAAGTATTAACACATTTTTGTGTCTGTAAACAATACTTTCTGATGATTGATGTTGTGATTTTTTTCTAGAGACAATAAACATAATACACCTTAAGTTATCGTGTTGGTCAACCCCTGCTCATTAAATGTTATTCATAGCTTGGTTCACATCTGTACGTATTATGTCACAGAATTGTGTACAGTATATGTAAGTGGAGTGTAACTCGTATATATGTACCAGTAGAGAAAGTGCGTCTAGTTAAATATTGTCGTAAGATAGGCTGGATTAGAGCAATTACTCAATCCAGAGACTGTCCTTTCTCTTATACTCTCACCATTGTAAAAAGTAAAGCTATTTCTTACCCCTTATTATCACATAGTTTACCATTATCACCTCTGCTCAGACGGGACCTTAAACATCTTCAACCTATCTTAAAATCTATGACAAACACCGATGGAAGAACAAATGTGGTTCTCCAGATATCAGTCGCGAGTAATAAAGATTACAGATGAAATAGCAAAACGTGGGATGAAAGCACAAATGTGGGGGAAAATAAAATAAGAAAGATGTAGAAAAAGATAGAACGATAAGGCTTTGGCGCTCGTTTATCACACAGATGCAGCCATCCGAAAGCTTGGCATTTATTATTACAGGGCTATCAGGCACCATGCTACTGCAGCTGAAATGAAGAATGCTATTATGGCTAGCCTACATCACTGCTATTTGACTGATGATTATCCACAGCATAAGTTTTGTCCTACTGGCCAAGACGCTTGGTGTTTCTATAAAGCAGCTTTATCTAGGAATGCGTATGCTTTTGGGCATCAAAAACATATACATACGCCCCTGGACTTTAAGCTGTTGAACAGGCATTTGACACCAGTGTAGGACAGGCTGACAAATCTGAAACTGTTGAGTCACTGTGAAAAAAGGCTACCCAAAACTCTAATGAGAGAATTCATTCAGTTATTTGGAGTAAAGTGCCAAAGCATATCTTCCATTCACGAAAGCGCTTTGAATTCTGCCTACTAAGTGCAGTTGCTGAATTTAATGAAGGACCTGATGCTGCTATATTTTTCAAGAAAGTCTCGGGGCTGAACAGTGGAAAGAGGCTTGTCAACTGGCAGGAGCAAGAAAGAGAAAACACCTCATGCTCAGCGCTAAAACGGCAGAAAACTGCACTAAGAAAAGGAAGTAAATTTGGCACAAATCTCAACAGAAAGCCAGACAGGAAGCTGCGGAGGATGCTGGATATGTTGCCAGTATGTTCTGAATGACAAGTAAGTATTTTTTTTGGGGTAGTATTACATCATCATCATGTGACGTATTCTTTCCAGAACGTTGTCTCCATTACAGCTGCTCTGAACGCATCACGATTCTGGGCAAGTCGACCTGCATCAGCCAAAGACAAGTTCAGACTCTCTGTGATGTCCTGGGTCCACCGTCGTCTAGGTCGACCCCTTCCCCTTTTTCCAGGGACCATGCCTTCCATCACTGTTTTTTCCAGGCTATTATGTCTTTTTATATTACATACTTATTTAATTATAGTCTAATTATGGTGAAAAATGTAATTTTCTCACAATCTATTTTTCTCATCCTAATGTTCTTATAACTTCCAAACTTCAGTGTTAATAGACATAAGATTTGGGACATAGATTGTCCATAATCTTGTAAAACTTTTGTTAGATTGATTTTTAAGTACCGTATCAGGAGCCGCGCTAGCGTAGTGGTTACCACACCGCTCTGGCGACCGGGTGATCCAGGATCAAACCCGGGTGACGGCATTTGAGGATTTTTCGTCGACCGGGATTTGGACTGGACTAACTCGAGACCTGGCGAGGACATTTGAAGGAGTGTCGTCGACCAGGGATTTGCGGCTCCTGAGCCGACCCAGCTGTAATGGGTACCTCCGAAATCGGAGAGTATTTGCCTGAATGGCGAGGGACACCTGTCTCTGTACAAGAAAAAAGGGATACTCATGTATAAATCAATGTCAGGTTAGACATAAAAAATAACCTGAGATTTCGCCTCGAGTATTAGCGGGCGTACGAAACAAACAAAAAAAAAAAAAAGTACCGTATCTGATCAAACGTTTGATTTATTGCAAAAAGTAATGTAAAATTTAGAAAAATTTGTTAGTATTTTTAGATGCTCAATTCAAAGTCCTACAACTGTTTTTGTATTAAAGTTATCACAAATTCAACGTGGCAAAATTTTAAAAATGTAATGATAAACGTTTTTTTAAAAAAAAATTTGGTATTCATATCCATAAAAAAGCCTTAACAGATTGAAATAGAACAAAGAATCCAATATTACTCAGCTCTAAAACGGCAGAAAGATGCACTAAGACAAGGAAGGAAATTAGGCACAAATATCAACAGAACGCCAGATAGGAAGCTGCAGAGGACGCTGGATATGCTGCCATTATGTTCTAAATCAGCGGGTTTCAACCTTTTTGAGTCCATGGCTCCCCTGAACAACTACATTCTTTCTGTGGCTCCCCTGTGGGATAACTGGTAAAAACTCTCGCAATGTTTCGACATTTAGCCTAACTTTGTTTTTGAGCAGGAGAACTTTGGAAAGGCCTTTAACTCATTCCGTCCAAACGGACGCACCACGCGCCAGATAGGACTTCCGTTCGGACCATTGACGAGTGGCGCGCCAGTGTGATATATGTCAAGTTTGAACGAAAAGTTATAAATACCTAGCAACTAGCTGGTTTTTAAATCATTTCATTACATCCAGGACATGTTTATGGACGTTTGTGAGCGAAAAACAAATTTGTGAAGCTAAAACTGTGTGTTTTATATCCATTTCTATTTCTTTGTTTACATACAAAATGGATCGAGAATCTTCAGACCAATGACGCGTGGCGCGCCAGTGTGATATATGTCGAGTTTGAACGAAAAGTTATAAATACCTAGCAACTAGCTGGTTTTCAAATCATTTCATTACATCCAGGACATGTTTATGGACGTTTGTGAGCGAAAAACAAATTTGTGAAGCTAAAATTGTGTGTTTTATATCCATTTCTGTTCCTTTGTTTACATACAAAATGGATCGAGAATCTTCTTCTAAACACCTGCTTTCGGCTGAGCAAGCGCGACGCTAATTTCTCAGTGGACAGAAGATAACTCGAGCGACACGGCTTTTAGAAGTTAGGTTTAGTAATTCCAATGAAGACATTGTAAAGACTTTGTGTCAGAATATTCATGAAAGTGATCATTCTGAGGGCGATGTCGATCAGCTGATTGAACATGCATCAGGTAGGGCTGGTATAAAAAGAGCAAAACTTTCAGTCACTAAAGGAGAAGGATAAAGAGGCAAAAACACCATTGTGACCAAAAGTAAAGCTATGAGAACTGCCACAAGTCTAGAGGCAGGTGCATCCTCACAAGATGTCCCAGAGTGGTTAGAAATTGCTGAGGGGATGACACAAAATGCATTTCGATTTTGTCCAAAGAGAACACCAGGTGTGACTGAGGGGTTTGACCTGTCAACCCCATTGAAATGTTTCAGTGTTTTGTTTACAGATGAGGTTCAAGATTTCATGTTCCAGTGCATCAATGATTATACCAGACTCAAATCTATTCAAAATAACCCTGCGAAACAATATTCATTGTATTCTCGGTGGACCAAAGTCACACGCCATGAACTTGATAAGTTTATTGCTGTCCTAATAAATATTGGGATTCAGAAAAGACCATGCATTCGTGACTACTGGTCTACATCTGCAGAATTTTATACTCCTTGGTTTCTTCAGATGTTTTCAAGAAGTAGATTTGAAGCATTATATCATACAATGCTTCATGCCTCTGATGAAAATTCACAAGGAAAAGAAAAGATTGAACCTTTTATGAACATCTTGTTGCAAAAATTTCAGAGTGCCTTTTACCCATTCCAAAATCTCAGTTTGAATGAAATGGTAATAGGGTATAAAGGCAGATGGCAATATAAGCAGTATAATCTAAGGTTTTCCTTGTATCTTCTCGGGCCAAAGTGGAAGCACATTGTCAAACCAAAAATGATAGAATATAATTGGTGTAAATAATATTAGTCATAGTTGTTTGGTATTTACAGAAATTTGTGGTGTAGGAAAAAAATCATATAAATTATATATTTGAAGTGATTGTGGTAAAATGTGTTGTGTTTCAAAATGGATGTGCACTGATATTCTGAGATTTTTCTGCTGTGGATTAAACTGGAGCTGACATATGTGAGTACAGTTTATTTATCTTTTTTCCAGTTATTTTTGATTAGGTCTACACTTCACATAACATGACAGACTCTTTTCCTACATCAAATAATTATCTACAGCATTTCACAAGATTCTTCAGTCAATTTCCCACATGTTGATGTATAACATCAACACCTAGTTAAATAAAATGTGTATCTACTGCCTGTTTTTAAAATATAACCTGAAGAGAAAAATTGCACATATTTTGAGCGGTTGTTTTTACAAACATATGTGGTTTTGAGAACAAAAATATAAAAAAATTACATCTATGAAGTGATAGTAATAAAAGTTTCTAGATATGTTTCAAACTAAATGTGCACTGATATTCTTAATATTTTATAGCCATATATTAATTGGGAGCTGAAATATTTAAGTTTAAATATGCAATTTTATTTTATTTTTTAAACATTTTTAAAATCAAGTCTACACTTCACAAGACATAACACACCTATTCATATCAATTAATTATATGAATCAATTCATAAGATTCTCCAGTCAATTTCACACATTTAAATGTATAACATAAACACCTAGTTAAATAATATGTGTATCTACTGCCTGTTTTTTTAATATAACCTGAAGAGAAAAATTGCACACATTTTGAGCGGTTGTTTTTACAAACATATGTGGTTTTGAGGAAAAAAAATCATAAAAATTATATCTATGAAGTGATAGTAATAAAAGTTTCTAGATATGTTTCAAACTAAATGTGCACTGATATTCTTAATATTTTATTGCCATACATTAATTGGGAGCTGAAATATGTAAATTTAAGTATACAATTTTATTTTATTTTTTAAACATTTTTAAAATCAAGTCTACACTTCACAAGACATAACACACACCTATTCATATCAATTAATTATATGAATCAATTCATAAGATTCTCCAGTCAATTTCACACATTTAAATGTATAACATAAATACCTAGTTAAATAAAATGTGTATTTACAACCTGTTTTTTAAAATATAACCTGAGGAGAAAAATTGCACACATTTTGAATAGTTGTTTTTACAAACATAAGTGGTTTTGAGAAAAAAATCATAAAAATTACATCTATGAAGTGATAGTAATAAAAGTTTCTAGATATGTTTCAAACTAAATGTGCACTGACATTCTGAACATTTTATTGCCATACATTAATTGGGAGCTGAAATATTTAAGTTTAAGTATACAATTAAAAAAAAATTTTTTAACACTTTTTAAATCAAGTCTGCACTTCCCAAGACATAACACACACCTATTCATATTAATTAATTATATGAAGCAATTCATAAGATTCTCCAGTCAATTTCACACATTTAAATGTATAACACAAGTACCTACTGAACTTATGTATTTGTCCACTGTCTATTTTTAAAACCTCACCTGTCTGAAAAAATTGCATCCATTTTCGGGCCTGGGTAAAACCCAAAAATAGCCTGGGGGTGGGGGCGGGGGGGGTGGGGGGGGGGGGGGGGGGGGGGGGGGGGATGAGTTAAACGATGTAATTTTTTTACGTAATTTAAAAAAAAATGCAATTGGACAATCTGTCAAAAAATTACACGTACAAGAAAAAATATACACAAAGTGCACTTTGAAAACCCTTACTTTAAAAAACTAAACAGCACAGATAAAGTAATTTCTTTCTAACATTTTTTAAAATTTGTGTCTGAAAATCATTCACTGATATACTGCACTCATAATTCAATCTCCATAACAAAAAACTTGTACAGTAAAACTTAAAAAAAATTATGATGAATAAAGTACCAGTCACTTAGTGTGAAACTTGAGCTTGCTTGTTGTTACACAGCTTGTCAAATCTTGGTACCAAGTGAGAAACAGCTACTCTCATTTCTTTCTCCACATCAAGTCTTGATCTGAACTTGGTTTTTATGACAGCCACTGCTGAAAACCCAGCCTCGCCGAGATAGGAGGTTGCAAAAGGAATTAATATCTTCAGTGCTCTCTTGCTCAAGCTTGGGAACTCCTGTTTTACTGAATACCAAAATTTAGGCAATGCCATGGATGGACACTTCGCTTTTAGTGAAGAGTCTGATGAAAGTTCTATCAGTTCTTCCTCTTCTGCAGTACTGAACTCCGAAGGAGCATCACTATTGAAGGGATTTTGAACCCACTGAAACCTGTCACAATTTTCAGGAAAGCATTTTTCAAAATGAACACTGAGTTGAGATAAGTGTCCTTGAATTATAGAAACAATATCTGCACTAAAATCTATTTCAGTGTCTGTAATGACCGGCTGCAAACCTGGGAAGTAGTCCATTTCTCATCCTTCATTGATTGTTCTCTTCCAAAGAGGAAGCTTCTTTTTGAAGGCCGAAACTTTGTCAATAAGTTGATTCAAATGAGTTTCACTTCCTTGCAGAGACTTATTCAACGAGTTCAACTTTTCAAAAAGATCACAGAGGTATGCAACTTTAGACAGGAAGTCAGTGTCCAAAAAGCACTTATCGCTGACTTGGTTTTCTTCTTCAAGATAAGAACAGAGTTCCCGCCTAAGTTCAAAAATGCGCGATAATACATTTCCTATGGAAAGCCATCGAGTACTGCCATAAAATAAGAGAGACGTATGCTCAGCCCCCATATCGTGACACATTTTACTGAAAAACCTAGCTCTATGAGGTCGAGTTTTAATAAAGTTCACCACATTTATGACAGTTTGCAGGACTTTATTCAGATCAACACTCAAATACTGTCAAGCAAGTGCTTCCCTATGGATAATACAATGGGTCCAAACAGCATCAGGAGCTTTGCCACTGTAGCCCGACATTGAACGAGCACCATCGGTACACATACCAACACAATGAGCCCAGTCTACTTATGATCTAGCTAAGTGACCTTTTACATGTTCCGAAGTTTTGTTCATTCTCTTTTTTTCATTTCGTTGATTATTTACTTTCTTGTTGCGTTATTTCTTTCAGGTTTTACGATTTTCTTGCATTATTAGCCTATTGTTCTTTTGTTTTTTGCTCATCACTGTGGGTGTTTACTTTTTCCATCTGCTTGTATCGCTCATTTTGTTTCTCATCATCGTATGTTTTTGTAGTACCTATATGTAATTCTTGTCCTTGTCACCTGTTTGTAACTGTGGCTGACGAAGGGTAAAACCCGAAACGTCCATTGTTTCATGTGAACCGTTAATTTGTAGAACTGATTCAATACCGTTTTATTGGTTTATATACTTATATTTTATTTTCCGCCATGAAGTTGTCCACAATTTCAAATAAATCTTTGCCTGTCGTACCTGCATTTGCGTTCTTACAAAAAAGAAGATCCTCCACCATTTCGTTTTTTTCATCAACAAACCGCACATAACAGATTAAATGAGCATCTCTATTGCTATCAGTGGCCTCATCAAGCTGCAAAGCAAAGTCTTCCCCCCTCATTTTTTCTATAATCTGTTCATTAAGATTCTATCCTAAATCTTGAGTTCGACGGCTGATTGTACTGCCAGACAAAAGAACGGGCAAAAGCTGTTTCCCCACGGACTCTCCAACCATAATGGACACCATATAAATAGCACACGGTAAAACGAGTTCTTCTGCAATCGTATGTGGTTTCTTACATTTTGCTACCCGGTATGCTACCTTGTAGGACGCTAGAAGAGCTTTACTCGAGATTGTCGCCTGCTTAGAAAATGCTGATTTTTGTTCTTTCATTTGACTCAGCTTTCTAGAGGAATATTCTCTTGCTTTGCCCACGTCATTCTTATGAACACTTTCTAAATGGCGTTTCAATTTGCTAGGCAGCATACATTCGACAGAGAGTACTTTGAAGCACAAAACACACTGAGGACGCTTTTCATTGTTCACACGATTGCACGTGAAAAGTTGTTTGTGTGTGTGTGCATATATATATATACATCCCCAGATGAGGTGAGATTTTTTTAGGCCACAAACGGCTCCTCGGTCGACCCAGCCCCAAATGGGTACCAGAGCAACTCTGGGAAGGTTAAGGCGGCCGCCGTGATGCTGACCACATCACCCCTAGTGTGCCGATGGTCAAGAAAATATGGGCCTAATACCATATTCTCAATGGGCGTGTAACGGGATCCTTTTCTCATAATCCACATTTATAGCTGATTTAATCATTTTGCATTAACTGCACCCGCATGTTACAGTCATTTTAAATTCTCATAATCATCGCTATTGAAATAAACTTTTACTGAATTAAATCAGTTGAGGGCTTATCAAACGAACAAAATTATTTCCTTCATAGAAGATCTGGAAAGATTTTTTTTAAAAGTTTATTATGGCCTGGATAACGTTAGCTGTAGATACTTGATTTCTTAAATTCCCTTGAGTATCCCCAGAACTGAATCAGCATTCATTAATTCAAATATCTGCCATTAGTGAGGTAGATACCTTTGAAGACCCTCAGTAGATACTCAGAATTTTAGCCCCAGTTGGACCATCACTGCTAAGCAAGGAGAGAAATCCCGTGACAGTGATGCTGACCACATCATCCCAAGTGTGCTTGCTGTATGATCCAGAAAATATGGGCCTGTCATATTCCCAATATACCTCAATCGGCCTTCCACGGTATCCACCTTTACCTCTATACCTCATGGTATGTGAAGAGTCAATCTTCAATCTTTACATTTTTCTATGCCATCATTTTTTTCGTGCTTGTCTCGTTCCTCTTTTTCTCACTCGCTCCTGATCGCTGTTTTCGCTTTGTTAGTTCACAATTTTCTTATTAATATTACATTTTGTCCTATTTCTTTACTCATTAATTACCTTGATCGTTTGACCTGGTTTTGAAACCTTCTTTTTCTTCGTTTGTCCTGAAACGGACGTTGGTTGTGTTGTGTCCATTTACAGCGAACCTGCGATATTTGCTCCTTTCGGTCAATACATCCGACTTCAGCACGGCATTTTTGGGACCGGGTTAGCCTTCCTTCTTCGATCGCTACTCACTCAGCCAGACTGCACTGATGCAGCCTGTTTCCAGGACCACCACTAGGAGGTGAAGTAGGGTCTTAGCCAGCTCTGGTTCGCTGACCCTGACGCAAGCAGTCTAGTTATGGGTCGCTAACTGCATTCCTCACTGTTGACGCGTCTCAGGTCCAGTTTTGTAACCAAATTGACTTCTGTTTGCGGAAAGCAAAGTTGCCACATTGACTGTTCGCTTATCGTCAGATGCAGACGGAGTAAAAGTCTACACTGAGCAACAGTCCTAAAGAGGCAAAACATTATTTTCTGAGGTAATAATGTTGAGCCTCTTTTTTGCGCACCGCAATGTGCTCATGATTTTGAACCAACAAGAGAGTTGCTAGATTGTAATGACGTCAAATAAAATAATTACGTAGACGCGCGTGCAGAATAACGACATTGGGCTTTTGGAAGTGTATCCAGCCGGAATGACTGCGTTTCATATGTGTTCCCGCTGCTGTTCTTATGTCCGTCAGTGTGTCTGTATACAAGTTAGTTGTTGACTTATATGTCTGACAGAGATTTGTTACTGACCACGGAAGTATCGTGTCAATAGTGTACGCATGAGTATTATATAGTTATGTTGTTGCAGCGTTAAAATCCATA
Source organism: Oreohelix idahoensis (assembly GCA_024509875.1). Taxonomy (NCBI): domain Eukaryota; kingdom Metazoa; phylum Mollusca; class Gastropoda; order Stylommatophora; family Oreohelicidae; genus Oreohelix; species Oreohelix idahoensis. Next base: position 143,732 of record JAMPIV010016046.1, read on the forward strand.
ATTTTGAGGCAATTTTGAAAGTAACCCCTAAATTGAAAACAAATAACTGTCCCGAGTTCCATAGCCCATAGCAGTTGTTCCACAGCACACCACGACCAGGGACTGATATTGACACATCTGCGAAGAGCCAACTAGGCAAGAAGCCACTGAGAGCTGGCAAATGAAATCTACCTGCACCCAAGACGCACCCCATATATTACACCACGGGTTAACTGTAAGCTACCGTTCTTTCACTAAAGTACCGTTAAACTCAATGTATTGCAAACTTATGCCCATTGCGGGTGTTCCATAGCCCATTGCGGGTGTTCCACAGCCAGCATGATGCCTTTTCTGCAGTTTCACTGAGCCTCTTTAGTGCCCTTGTTCTTGACTGTCCCCTCAACCCCAACAGTTTCAATAGATCAAACACTGAGGCAGCCACGAGCCTTAAGGCATCAACCTCAATAGCAATGACCCTTGCAGTGAACCCATCGTGTCTCAGGTCCGAGTGTAGATCATTATACTTGGCCACTTTGAACGAATGTTGCTCGTCTAATCTGGATTCAAATGGCACGGTCAGTTCAATCATTATAACCTGATACGATGACGAAAAATTCAGCACTATACCTTTCATTCTTCGAGATTTTCTGATACACTCGGGCCCAAGTAGGTATACCGCCATCTCCCAGTCATTTATACAGCCAAGAAGATATGGTAAACTGCTGCCTGATTTACTCGGTTTGGCGTGTGCTGACTTTCCTGCTCTAAGAAAGTATGTTTATGCGGTGCTTGGCCTGACTTTGCTATTCGCCTTCACCCTTGCCAGGTCTGTTGTAGCAGCCAGCTCACTTAGTACCTTGTTGTGGCGCCATGTGTATCGCCCTGTTCGGATAATTGGATTACATAATGTATCGAGTACATGTACACATATTTCTAAAAATAATTAACCATCACAAGGAAAATACACTATAAAACATATTTACTTGTACTGTAATAATAATACCCACACTGTATTAGATCACTGTATCACCAAAATCTTTTATTACACTGCAGTGCATGTACTTCTTGTATTAATTATTTTTGTTAAGAAAGAGAAATGTTTTCAAAATAACATTACAAACGATTCAAAACCAGGCGCAACTTACGTATATATGTACTTGCACAGATGTAGCCCACTATTTAAAATAATGAGGAATCCTCTTTTGCACCAAACTGGATAGTCTCCTTTTGGCTGCTAAGTCCCGAATTCTCTTCAACAGCAGAAGCTGTGTAGGACAGCTGTCATCTTCTTGCTCGTACCAAGCCATCGCAGTTTCTAGTGCTATAAAGGCCTCTTCAGGACTTGGTCGACGTTTTGGTTTTTCTTCATAATCTACAAGTACATCATGTACTTCTGAGGTGTCTTCATCATCGGTCACTACATGTATTTGGTTTTCTTCTTGCACAAAAGACAAAATTTCTTCGTCATTCAAAAACTGAAAACCAGAATCATTATCATCTTCTAGCCACATGTGTGCATCATCTTTGTCACAGTCCGAAAATCCGGGCATTGCTTGAAACAGTTCCACAACTTCATTTATACAATCATCATTTGTGTCCACTGCAGTAGTTTCATTTCCTCCTTTTTTCCCAAGCAATCTACTCCAAGCCTTGTTGAGATTATCTTGTGACAGGGTGGTCCAAGCATCAGCTAACATATAGCAGCAGTCTTTGAGATTAAGCTTTTTGGAAAACGCCACCACACTTTCTTCATCTTCAGCCAACAATAAACGACGCAGGACTTCCTTCTTGTACATCTTTTTAAGCTTTGCTATAACACCCTGATCCATTGGTTGAATCAGTGCTGTTACATTGGGAGGCAGAAAAATTACTTTAAAATTTGCATCAACTGCATTCAATGTATCCGTCTCTGGATGAGATGGTGCATTGTCCAGTAGAAGAATTACTTTTCCAGTTTTCTTTTCTTGTTCTCCCAACCTCTTCACATTTGGGATGAACTGATTTGTATACCAATCAAGAAATATTTCACTATTCATCCAAGCACTCTTCTGTGCTTTGTAACACAATGGGAGACATGTCACATTCTTTAAACAACGTGGTTTTTTGGCTTTGCCGATCATTAGCACCGGTAAACGATGACTTCCACTGGCATTCGCGGCTACCAAAATTGTTACTCTCTCTTTGCACTTTTTAAACCCAGGGGCAGCTGCTTCGCGCTGAGATGCAAGTGATTTTTGAGGCAATGATTTCCAGTATAAGCCAGTCTCATCGGCATTATACACATCCTCGAGTGAATAACCTTCTTCTTCCAAAAAAGCCAAGAATGTTTCTATAAAATTTTTAGCGGCAGTTGCATCGCTAGATAAAGATTCCCCTTGAATCTCCAATTCTCGTATGCCATGACGAGATTTAAAGTTTCTTAACCATTCCTGGCTAGCCTTAAAGTCAGGAGGACCGTCAAGTTGATTGTTGAACTGAAGTGCCTTTTCACACAACAGAGAACCAGAGATAGGTTCCCCTTTGCTTCTTCTTTGCACAAACCATATATACAAAGCCTCTTCCAATTTCACATCTTTCGCATTTCTCATGGTTTTACGTTTCTTCGACCCATTTTCACTATCAAATTTCGATGCAAAACTCATAATTTTATCCTTGTTACTTTTAATGTCAGAGACGGTAGCTTTCCCAACATTGAAAATCCTCGCAAGTGAAGACACAGTTTCACCTTGTCCTAGTCTCTTGATAAATTCTGTTTTCGTTTCAATTGACAAAACATTGCGGTTCCTTTTATATGCTTTAGGCCTACTGGAAGATGCCATATCGCACAGAGAAATACTTGTACGCCAAAATTATTCTGCTGTAGTAGCAGACACAATTATTTTAAGTTGAACTGTCTGTTTAGCCAGTGTTCTACCTAGAACGCACACGTACACTGTATTTTTAAACCAGATATTAACTGACTTTATGATCTAACTGACTTCCTGTACGTAAGCGACCGACCATTAGCCATCCCATTCTCTACAAATTGTTCGCACACATTTGAAGTTTGCCGCATCAAAAGATTCAGAATTTTAGTCTAACGTGACTGTGGCATCTGATTTTTTTTTTTTTCTGGAAAAAGTGTTCGGATAATTGGATGTTCGGATAATTGGGGTTCGGATAAATGGAGTTCTACTGTATATCATTCCATGTCAAGGACCTTTGCAATTCTCATTCCCATGTAGTTTATTGGCCTTGTTGCAACCTCTTATCATTCTCAGTTCATCGTATCTCCTGAATTACCATCTCTCTGCCATCCCTGTTTAATGCCTTGGACCACCAGCGGATGTCTCCATGGCCAAATCCTCGTTTATTTGTCTGTGTGTATCCGATTACCTACCTCAGCTTGAGCGACTCTTGGGCAGCATCAACAGCTTCTTCCACTTTGCACTTCCTTCCCGTTTTCAGTGTGGGCTGAATGGATTTAACCACGTTATCTGCTGACTTGCGCAGGATTATTGTGAGCCTTGCCTTTCCTACTTTGTACTTTTCAACAACTGACTTGAAAGGAAGCACAAGCTTTGACTTTTTGCAGTACAGTGCTACGCTTGAGAGACATGGTGGTACCCATAGCCATTTCTTCATGAACTTGTTGACATTTTGCTATATAGCTTCCACAGAACTGGTGCGCATTTCATATTAAAGCAGGGGCCACAGCAATTTAGGTATCAACATGAAATTAAGGCATCACAGTTTGAACTTTCCTAGTAGTCTGCTTTGGTCTATGATCTGTAGTCCTCTGTCTGCCATTTCTAATGTATGTTGCACTGCCTTCAAGTCTTTTAATGAAGCATTGTACACCCTGCCAAGACTTTTAACAGGTTCCTCAATGACAGTTTAGATTCGTTGGATTTTTTTTTTTTTTTTTTTAAATTAATGAAGATAAACAGAAATCCCGTTCAACCTCTGATGGGTTATAATTAGGATATATATTGTTTTCAATTCCAAATAATATGAACAACTGCCGACATGAGAAAGTGGCATCACATTTGAAAATAGGGATACTCACAATTGTGCTTAAGCCTATACGTTAAATAATAAAATATAAAATAAAAAAACAAACAAACAAAATCAAGAAGAAACTATGAACAAGAATAATATTAAAGTGGAGGGGTGTATAGGCCTGGTGGTTCTAGTTATATAACGGACTTTACCAGATATTTAATTGACTTTCATCTGTTTAAAGTCACATGCATTGTAAGAACAGCATCAGACCTTCACATTCCCAGCCACTATATATTAACATGTGTTCGTGTTAAATATTGTTTGACTATATTATGCAGTTCCCTAGGTCTGTCTATTCTCAACACCTCCTCTATATTTATAGGTAAGTTGGATGCCTGCAAATAATCCAATATTGGTATTCTCAATTGGTCATACCTCTTACACTTTAACAAGAAATGTTCTATATTATTGTCTTGAAGACATCCTGCACAGTAAGGTTCTTCTATTCTGAAATAGCCTTTTCCCAGCTGTAGTCTGAGAAGTTTCTTATTACTGGGAATTTTAAATTCCCTAGATATCTGACATTTTCTTGTTGGAGCCCTGAACATCTTATATGCATGTCTTCCTTTCAGATCTTTATCCCACTCTGCTTTCCAATATTGAATAATTAAGATTGGTTAACACTTAGTTATAATTTTATAATTACTTTTGCATCCACGACTTTCCATGTTTTGAAAGTCAACGGCGCCATTTTTGAATTTGAAATTTTCGTTACTTACTAAACTACTAAATATTATACTTTATATTTAAAGTTAAGTAAGGACAATTATTCTAAAAGACATGCTTTCCCAACATTGAAAATCCTCGCAAGTGAAGACACAGTTTCACCTTGTCCTAGTCTCTTGATAAATTCTGTTTTCGTTTCAATTGACAAAACATTGCGGTTCCTTTTATATGCTTTAGGCCTACTGGAAGATGCCATATCGCACAGAGAAATACTTGTACGCCAAAATTATTCTGCTGTAGTAGCAGACACAATTATTTTAAGTTGAACTGTCTGTTTAGCCAGTGTTCTACCTAGAACGCACACGTACACTGTATTTTTAAACCAGATATTAACTGACTTTATGATCTAACTGACTTCCTGTACGTAAGCGACCGACCATTAGCCATCCCATTCTCTACAAATTGTTCGCACACATTTGAAGTTTGCCGCATCAAAAGATTCAGAATTTTAGTCTAACGTGACTGTGGCATCTGATTTTTTTTTTTTTTCTGGAAAAAGTGTTCGGATAATTGGATGTTCGGATAATTGGGGTTCGGATAAATGGAGTTCTACTGTATATCATTCCATGTCAAGGACCTTTGCAATTCTCATTCCCATGTAGTTTATTGGCCTTGTTGCAACCTCTTATCATTCTCAGTTCATCGTATCTCCTGAATTACCATCTCTCTGCCATCCCTGTTTAATGCCTTGGACCACCAGCGGATGTCTCCATGGCCAAATCCTCGTTTATTTGTCTGTGTGTATCCGATTACCTACCTCAGCTTGAGCGACTCTTGGGCAGCATCAACAGCTTCTTCCACTTTGCACTTCCTTCCCGTTTTCAGTGTGGGCTGAATGGATTTAACCACGTTATCTGCTGACTTGCGCAGGATTATTGTGAGCCTTGCCTTTCCTACTTTGTACTTTTCAACAACTGACTTGAAAGGAAGCACAAGCTTTGACTTTTTGCAGTACAGTGCTACGCTTGAGAGACATGGTGGTACCCATAGCCATTTCTTCATGAACTTGTTGACATTTTGCTATATAGCTTCCACAGAACTGGTGCGCATTTCATATTAAAGCAGGGGCCACAGCAATTTAGGTATCAACATGAAATTAAGGCATCACAGTTTGAACTTTCCTAGTAGTCTGCTTTGGTCTATGATCTGTAGTCCTCTGTCTGCCATTTCTAATGTATGTTGCACTGCCTTCAAGTCTTTTAATGAAGCATTGTACACCCTGCCAAGACTTTTAACAGGTTCCTCAATGACAGTTTAGATTCGTTGGATTTTTTTTTTTTTTTTTTTTAAATTAATGAAGATAAACAGAAATCCCGTTCAACCTCTGATGGGTTATAATTAGGATATATATTGTTTTCAATTCCAAATAATATGAACAACTGCCGACATGAGAAAGTGGCATCACATTTGAAAATAGGGATACTCACAATTGTGCTTAAGCCTATACGTTAAATAATAAAATATAAAATAAAAAAACAAACAAACAAAATCAAGAAGAAACTATGAACAAGAATAATATTAAAGTGGAGGGGTGTATAGGCCTGGTGGTTCTAGTTATATAACGGACTTTACCAGATATTTAATTGACTTTCATCTGTTTAAAGTCACATGCATTGTAAGAACAGCATCAGACCTTCACATTCCCAGCCACTATATATTAACATGTGTTCGTGTTAAATATTGTTTGACTATATTATGCAGTTCCCTAGGTCTGTCTATTCTCAACACCTCCTCTATATTTATAGGTAAGTTGGATGCCTGCAAATAATCCAATATTGGTATTCTCAATTGGTCATACCTCTTACACTTTAACAAGAAATGTTCTATATTATTGTCTTGAAGACATCCTGCACAGTAAGGTTCTTCTATTCTGAAATAGCCTTTTCCCAGCTGTAGTCTGAGAAGTTTCTTATTACTGGGAATTTTAAATTCCCTAGATATCTGACATTTTCTTGTTGGAGCCCTGAACATCTTATATGCATGTCTTCCTTTCAGATCTTTATCCCACTCTGCTTTCCATTCATCTGTTATTAAATCTTTAATTAAGCTCTTAATTTCTGATTTACTCATCCCTACATTTATTAGCTTTTTATCAGATCTACCTTTCTTGGCTTCTTTATCTGCCTTTTCATTTCCTTCTATGCCAACATGTGAAGGTATCCAAGCAAATAATACTGAACATCCTCTGGAATATAAGTATGTAGTAGATCCAAGATGGCGGTTTCATTATTGTTTTACTTGTGATTCTAAATCTGTTGTGCAAAAGCTTACTGCAGGGAAGTTAATTTGTGTGTTAAAATTCTTTAAGATTTATTAGTATTTTGTCGTTTATAACAATATTGAATAATTAAGATTGGTTAACACTTAGTTATAATTTTATAATTACTTTTGCATCCACGACTTTCCATGTTTTGAAAGTCAACGGCGCCATTTTTGAATTTGAAATTTTCGTTACTTACTAAACTACTAAATATTATACTTTATATTTAAAGTTAAGTAAGGACAATTATTCTAAAAGACATGCCGGCTCTTACAAGATTGAAAACAGGTAGTATCTCCAGAAAATCATGGGCTGAAATAGTACAAGCTGACTCACAGAATGGTGATCAAGGGAAAATCAGGAATACGAATAGAGAAAAGGAAAGACAGAAGATACAAGCTTCAAAGGAAACAATTAAGAAAAAAGGAAGATGTCAGAGTAAAATGATAGAGAAAACCAATAATCTGAACATTGATTCAAAGAATAAGGGTGTTGAGAACCTTATGAAAGACCAACAAATCAATAGGCCTACTCATAACGTTGAACAAAACCTCCCAAGATTAAGGATTTTTCAAATCAGTGGCAATGTGGTAAGTATTAGAGCATTACCAGACAGTAAGATCATCAATGTACTAGAAACAGAACATTAGTAGAACAAAAAGGGTCAAGTAGAATAACACACATGAAAAAAGAAACAGGAAATGTGTAATTTTGGCAGAGGAAGAAAATAAGAACTAATACTCCACAATGAACACATACCACCAGTCATTCAATGCTCAAACTGCCAGAAATTTGGCCACACCAAAAGAACATGTAGAAGTAAGCCTAAATGTCGATATTGTGCAGGGGACCACACTTATGATCACTGCAAATTAGTAGATGATAAAGATTACAGATTCGTTGGAGACATATCTTGTGGAGCATGTAAATAAATAGTCAAGAATCGTGAACAGGAGTGATCTATAATTATTTCACAAGTTGCTGTGCTCGTTCCCATTTAACAGTTGAACCGTTTGTACCCTAGATTCGCTTGAACCAATATTATCTAATACAAAGATAAAAAGGAACGTCACAAACACATACAACGAACACTCCCGAAATTACAGGTCACTCTATACTTTAAAAGCCCTAATTGTGTAGTCGAGCAGGTTCTCTTCTTCGGTGTCTTTGTCATCTTTAGCTCAAGAGTAGAGTCAAGGCCACCAGTTTACAGCTGGGTAGACTTAAGAGTGTCGCTATCTGGTTTCGAACTCGGTAACTCAACCTTAAGAAATAAGCGCTGTAACCATTTTGCCAGTTCGACTGTTTACATTTGGAGGCGGACGACGAAAGATACACCCCTCAGTTTTTCATTAAATCTGAGAGAGACACCATTTATACCCCAAAAGGAACTATGCTCCAGAACTGTACAATGACAGAGAAGTGTGAACAGACAAAACAGGAACTAGATTATGAGGTATGATATAGTTTAAGAAAAGGCCGCCATGTTGGCCAATAGGATATCGATAGATTCGTTGTACTTTGATAAATTTTTAAAAAGTAGGCCTAATAATATTAAACAGACTCAAACACTAACCTTAACACAAACCCAGTTTGAAATAAAGAACAGTCGGTCTTCTTTTAAGTGCGGCTATGAAACGGAATTCAGAAATGCAGTGAAAAGGGGTTAGGCTAGGTATTTTTTTTTGGGGGGGGGGGGGTGGTATGAGTGGCTAAGAGGTAGCCTATGGTGTTTGCCTCGATTTCGATAGGTAACAGGTTCGATTCCAAGCTGAGGGAATATAATTTATGGAAAACATTTTTTTACAGAACCATTTTCTAACTTGTAATGATGCCATTCCCCCCCCCCCCCAAATCTTGTCTCCAGGGTAGTGAGATTGGATGCTTAGCTTTCTCAGATAAGGGCAAAACAATAAGTGGTCCCATGTGCAAGTTGCGCATGTTAAAAATCCCACAGCAGTTGGAAATCAAAAAGAGTAGGCCTATCGGCCAATGCCCTGACAAAATTTAAAAATTAGAAACCTACCCAAGGCATGAATGTGTTTTAAACAGGGATAAAGTTTTTATTTATTAGTATGCTGATAATTCCGTGTATCAATGATGTATAACATTTTTGGTTTCCTTCTCACTATTTTGGGGTTTACATACGTACTACATGGATGTCGGCAAATGTTAAATTTGATCAACTATAAACCAAGATTAACCTTTTTTCATCTTTAGAATTTAGTTTACTTTATTTATTCCATTTTACTCTATTACTTTATTTAAAATGTTTAACCCTTAATATTTACTTTTTAAGAGTGCAAATGAGTACGCGCAAGTGTTTATATTTAATTTCAAATGTACTTTCCATGTATTCCATTTTGTAAAATGTACATTATTTTGTAAATTGGAAAGAAATGCAAATAAAAGTCATTTCGTGCGCAATCGTCAAACACAATGGCATGTATCAAGCAGACTGCTCGTAAATCAACAGTGCCAGTGGGTCTAGCCGCCCTTAAGGCTGCTCTAGGCAGAGAGAACTCAACTATCACATTGTTAGTTGAAACTTGCCCAACCTAAGAGAAAAGTGTTATGCAACACACACTGGCCACTCTCCTTAAACCCAGGACATTCGATATCTCGCCCAGGCGACACCTATTGTATCTTCAAGATTTCTTTGCTCTGGTATCCAGATTGTACACTGTCTTTCCTTCAGAACACAGACATCCTTTTGTCGGCTTTCTTGAATATGCGTATGTGTGTGCTGGTGTGGGTGCAGCTCTTGCTATGTAATATCTTAAATCATGTATTTTAGACAAATGTTTTCATTGACATCGCAATAAAACCCAGGTGTGTCAATACTACTGTTGTACACAGACAAATAAGCACAAATGATTTTTAAATGATTAAAACAAGGTATGAATGTGTTTAAAAAAGGAAAAAGTGTTTATGTATTAGGACCGTTTACAGAGAAGTAATTTTGTAGCATATTGCCGGGTCACTGATTTTGCCATGCGGATTCTAATTGTAGCAGAACTGTATCGATATATCATCATCATCTCAACCCATAACCCATCATGGGTCGTAGGGGTGCCATGGTGGAAGCATCAGCAGACAGGGTCCTCCACTGCTCTCTATTCTCAGCAATGCGTACAAGTGTGGAAAAACCGTGTCCTGCCCATTCTTTGATGTTATCAGCCCAGGATTTTCTTTGCCTTCCTCTTCTCCGTTTACCTTCGACTGTTCCCTGGAGGATCGTTTTTGAAAGGGAGTCATGACGAGTTACATGCCCAAACCAGGCAAGCTTTCGACGTTTCACTATTGACAAAAGTGGTTCTTGGTGGCCTGCATAGGTGTTTATCTTCTCTCTAACATAGACATTTGTTTTGTGCTCTTTATAGCAAATGCGCAAAATTCTTCTATAACATTTATGCTCGAAAGCCTGAATCCTTCGCTCCGTATCTGCAGTGAGTGTCCAGCCCTCACACCCATACAAGAGAATAGATAATATAAGTGATTTGTATAATTTGATCTTCACAGGAAAACTGATGTTACTTTTCCAGATCACATTCAACCTTGTCATGGCAGCTGAGGCCATCTCAAGTCTTGTCTTGATTTCCTTACTTGATCTTCCATCACTACATATAGTGGACCCGAGATATTTAAAGGTGTTAACTTCTTCTAACGTTTGCCCATTTAATGTAATGTTGGTCGGAACATGTTTCTTATGGCTATTCACCATTCGATATATATATATATACAGTAGAACTCCATTTATCCGAACCCCATGGGACCGAGCATCGTTCGGATAATCAAATGTTCGGATAATTGGATTACATAATGTATCGAGTACATGTACACATATTTCTAAAAATAATTAACCATCACAAGGAAAATACACTATAAAACATATTTACTTGTACTGTAATAATAATACCCACACTGTATTAGATCACTGTATCACCAAAATCTTTTATTACACTGCAGTGCATGTACTACAGTACTTGTATTAATTATTTTTGTTAAGAAAGAGAAATGTTTTCAAAATAACATTACAAACGATTCAAAACCAGGCGCAACTTACGTATATATGTACTTGCACAGATGTAGCCCACTATTTAAAATAATGAGGAATCCTCTTTTGCACCAAACTGGATAGTCTCCTTTTGGCTGCTAAGTCCCGCATTCTCTTCAACAGCAGAAGCTGTGTAGGACAGCTGTCATCTTCTTGCTCGTACCAAGCAATCGCTGTTTCTAGTGCTATAAAGGCCTCTTCAGGACTTGGTCGACGTTTTGGTTTTTCTTCATAATCTACAAGTACATCATGTACTTCTGAGGAGTCTTCATCATCGGTCACTACATGTATTTGGTTTTCTTCTTGCACAAAAGACAAAATTTCTTCGTCATTCAAAAACTGAAAACCAGAATCATTATCATCTTCTAGCCACATGTGTACATCATCTTTGTCACAGTCCGAAAATCCGGGCATTGCTTGAAACAGTTCCACAACTTCATTTATACAATCATCATTTGTGTCCACTGCAGTAGTTTCATTTCCTCCTTTTTTCCCAAGCAATCTACTCCAAGCCTTGTTGAGATTATCTTGTGACAGGGTGGTCCAAGCATCAGCTAACATATAGCAGCAGTCTTTGAGATTAAGCTTTTTGGAAAACGCCACCACACTTTCTTCATCTTCAGTCAACAATAAACGACGCAGGACTTCCTTCTTGTACATCTTTTTAAGCTTTGCTATAACACCCTGATCCATTGGTTGAATCAGTGCTGTTACATTGGGAGGCAGAAAAATTACTTTAAAATTTGCATCAACTGCATTCAATGTATCCGTCTCTGGATGAGATGGTGCATTGTCCAGTAGAAGAATTACTTTTTCAGTTTTCTTTTCTTGTTCTCTCAACCTCTTCACATTTGGGATGAACTGATTTGTATACCAATCAAGAAATATTTCACTATTCATCCAAGCACTCTTCTGTGCTTTGTAACACAATGGGAGACATGTCACATTCTTTAAACAACGTGGTTTTTTGGCTTTGCCGATCATTAGCACCGGTAAACGATGACTTCCACTGGCATTTGCGGCTACCAAAATTGTTACTCTCTCTTTGCACTTTTTAAACCCAGGGGCAGCTGCTTCGCGCTGAGATGCAAGTGATTTTTGAGGCAATGATTTCCAGTATAAGCCAGTCTCATCGGCATTATACACATCATCGAGTGAATAACCTTCTTCTTCCAAAAAAGCCAAGAATGTTTCTTTAAAATTTTTAGCGGCAGTTGCATCGCTAGAAAAAGATTCCCCTTGAATCTCCAATTCTCGTATGCCATGACGAGATTTAAAGTTTCTTAACCATCCCTGGCTAGCCTTAAAGTCAGGAGGACCGTCAAGTTGATTGTTGAACTGAAATGCCTTTTCACACAACAGAGAACCAGAGATAGGTTCCCCTTTGCTTCTTCTTTGCACAAACCATATATACAAAGCCTCTTCCAATTTCACATCTTTCGCATTTCTCATGGTTTTACGTTTCTTCGACCCATTTTCACCATCAAATTTCGATGCAAAACTCATAATTTCTTCTTCTTCCTTGTTCGCCCTGAAAAGGACGGTGGTTGCGTTGTGTCTGTTTACGCCGTAGCTGTGATATCTGCACCTTTCGGTCGACACATCCGACTTCAGCATGGCATTTTTTAGGGACCGGGTTTGCCTTCCCATTGCGATCTGTACTCGCTCAGCCAGACTGCACTGATGCAGACTGTTTCCAGGACCACCACGTGGAGGTGGAGTATGGTCTTAGTCAGCTCTGGTTCGCTGACTCTGATGCAAGCAGTCAAGCTATGGGTCGCTGATTGCATTCACTATTGCTGCATCTTTGGGTCCCACTCATAATTTTATCCTTGTTACTTTTGATGTCAGAGACGGTAGCTTTCCCAACATTGAACATCCTCGCAAGTGAAGACACAGTTTCACCTTGTCCTAGTCTCTTGATAATTTCTGTTTTCGTTTCAATTGACAAAACATTGCGGTTCCTTTTATATGCTTTAGGCCTACTGGAAGATGCCATATCGCACAGAGAAATACTTGTACACCAAAATTATTCTGCTGTAGTAGCAGACACAATTATTTTAAGTTGAACTGTCTGTTTAGCCAGTGTTCTACCTAGAACGCACACGTACACTTTATTGGTAAACCAGATATTAACTGACTTTATGATCTAACTTATGCAACGGGCTGATTACCCGTTTGCAAGTCACTTTGATTACGGAAACAGCAGCAGATGGGCTGATTTGTCGTTGCCCTAAAGACGCCACTAGGCGTGATGGGAAACAACGGCAGAGAAAACCTGTCTGCTGTTGCCCTAAGACGCCACTAGGCGTAATGGCCACTGACTGCTTTGACGGTTGGTGGCTAAGGACGGAAGAAGAAGATGATCTAACTGACTTCCTGTACATAAGCGACCGACCATTAGCCCATCCCATTCTCTACAAATTGTTCGCACACATTTGAAGTTTGCCGCATCAAAAGATTCAGAATTTTAGTCTAACGTGACTGTGGCATCTGATTTTTTTTTTTTTTTTTTCTAGAACAAGTGTTCGGATAATTGGATGTTCGGATAATTGGGGTTCGGATAAATGGAGTTCTACTGTGTATATATATATATATATATATATATATATATATATATATATATATATATATATATATATATATATATATATATATATATATATATATATATATATATATATACACGTTTCATCACCGGTTATCACTTTTTCAAAAAAATCAGGTTCACTCCTCACACGGTCCAAAAGCTCACGAGAAATCGACACACTTTTTTTCTTCTGTTCGTCGATCAAAACCTTAGGAACCAATTTGGCACAAACTTTCCGCATCTGCATTTCTTTCGTGACGATTTCATGCACAATGGATTTTGGAAGTCCCACTTGATCTGCTATCAATCTAAGACTCAGACGTCGGTCAGAGTCCAAAACCGCTTTCACCTTATCCGCATTGTCCGAAGTGTGAGATGTTGATGGGCGCCCTGTGCATTGTTCATCCTCGACGCTCTCTTTTCCTTCTTTGAACGTTTTGTGCCACTGAAACACTTGTGTTTCAATAAAGCATCCTTCCCGTAGGCTTTCTGTATCATAGCAAGCGTCTCGGTTGCGGATTTTTCAAGTTTTACACAAAACTTTATCGCTGCTCGACATTCCTCTGCATTTTGACCGTTACACGACGCTCAAACAGCTGTCCACTTCGCAAGCGATCCGCACTCTGTAAAAGCTCAGAGCCAACTGACGAGAAATGTATCGTTTACCTAACATCCCCCACCAACCGTCACGCCTGGAGACTCTGCCACCTGGCCCTTCTGATTGGCCCAAGAAAATCAGTCTGTTAACTCCCTGCTCTGGAGCATCATTGTTAAAGGTTGTTTTGCAGAAGATGTGTAGTGGCATAGAAGGAGTAATGTTAATGTATATATTCCGCTGTTATAGGCAATCAGCTTATGTCGGGCTTACTGGATGGCCGACAGACGTGTGGGTGTGTAGATATTAATGGACGTGAATGCCATGTAGTACTATAAAGTCAATAACAATCACACACACCTAAGCACATGTAGGAGTCAGGAAACGTTGTAACTCCAAATAACGTTCTACACTGTTTATTAACTATACAGTCACGAAGACATCATAAACGACACACTGTACCAGTTACAGTTCACGAGCAAATTATGATTCATCAAGTAAGCACCAATCCGTAGGTAATTGAGTGTATAATCCAATAGTATATAATCATCAAAACAGTTCATAACAGATCATCCGTCGTCAGTACTGGTACAAAAATCTCCAGCACAAAGGCTGCAGAGCACAGCCGCTCATAATCATAAACTTCGTGGCCAAATTCTCCATACAAGAAAGGGAACTGCATATGTCGCAGTTTTTAATAATACATATGTATATAATTGAAATCAACATACTCTGAGGCCTGAAACAGTACATCTCATGGGAGAAAGAACATTCTCTTTTAACAATCTGTCGAACTTCAAAAATATCCCTCATAGAAGATATGAATATATAATGGCCTACAATCCATGGCCTGAAAGTCTTCAATAACGTACGTTCTGCAGTATATAAATAAGCCGCATATCCATGGCTTTAGGAAATACACTAGGAAGTATCAAATATCCCTTTCACACCAAAATATCTTATTCCGGGACACACTGACGAAAAATGGTCAAACATCCATCTTCGGAGCTCTGCCCGTATCAACTGTCACAAAAAATTCACCCGCTCAAAAAACAGCTCAGTACCAATCCATCCCCGCGCGAATTCGCCCCGGGATGTGAGTAGCGTTCATCCGCCTTCTAACACTTTCTGTATCTCAAACATTCGAGTAGATTCTCTATCATATATTTAAAAAACAAACTAAGCGTGTTTACAAGGGTGATTACAAAAATCCGACCTGTACATAAAAGTCTTTTAACGTTTAACTCCCCTTCATAAAAATATGACTTTATCACATTGCTGGACCGAAGGGTATTCTATAATTGGACATGTGCCAATCTTAAACGAGGTGCGCCTTGCCATATTAAGGCAACATTTGAGTTTTATATATTTTTTTATTTTTGGTCATTAAAAATAAAAGGAAGATCAACAAATACTCAGGTACCTGCAGGCCGAAGACTCTGGTATTGTAACCACGCATGTTGAGAGGCTGAAAACATAGAACCTGAAGTAGACTAACCTCATGATAGTGACGGTTCAAAGTATAACTATGCCGCCGACGCTCACTATACAAAACAGAGCTCAAAGACAGAGGCATATATCCCTCCAATTACACAATGTTCAAAGTGCCAGGGTTCACACACCAAGAGCTCCTGTAGAAAAGAGGTAGCCTGCAGGTACTGTGTGGGAAGCCACACATGCAGTGACTGTCCAAAGGCAAAGAAGGATGCCGACTACAAAGCACCTAATCGAGATAGAACCTGTGTAAATTACCTGGGAGAGCACAGGGCTATAAACCGCGGTTGCCCAGCATTTCAGGAAACAAGAAAGATAATAAAAGTATCAATCAGTAAGGGAGTGTCGTACAGTGAGGCAAAGAATAGAGTGACAGCAAATGCTCTATATTGTCCAAAACAAGAACAAGGCCTTACAACTCAAATCAGACAACTGACGTCTGATGTGAGAAACGTCAAACAAAAGTTACGAGATGGAAAAGAAAACACTAAACTAAACCTCAACTGTCATATGCGGAGAAATCCAGGGCGACTTGGATACTGCAAAACAAATGATCCACAAAATGAAATTAATACAGCAAGAAATCCAAGAAGACATAGCAAAGTTTGCTGACACGGAAAAGGACAACGAAGAAATCCTTAAAATAATTGAAGCAGAGAGGCAAGTCATCACAGAAATAAGGGACGAAACTATCCAAAGACACAAGCGTCAACCAATCGAAAAAAACACTGGAAGAAATTCTAGAGAACCTTGTCCCAGCTATAACCAGCAGAATCATAAGACAACGGGAGATAAGGCTGGGCAAACCTGAAGCTAACACGAAAGTAGGTCCCAGCTCATAGTCCTTTTCAGGACTGCCAACAAAGCTAGAACTGGTGGAAATAAAATGGACAACATCATTGCAGAAGCGCAACATTGGGATACGAGCAAGAGACGACTCTAGGCAGTAAGCTGAGGGTCCTTCTCAGGACCAGCCCTTTTCAGGGATAACAACGATCTAGCTTGAAAAGGAAGCAAAGTACTTACTATACCCAAATTATAACCAAAATGGCCTATTTTGGGTCTGGTTGAACGGGGTATAGATAGTGCTATTCCAAAGCAGAAGGGAAGAAAATACAAAGACACCGACAGCAAGGTCTTTTTTATTTGGACATGCGTCTTAATGAAGCTGGCGCCTCGTTAAAAAAAAAAAACCCGCCAAAACGAGGCAAATTTTTAAAAATTAAAAATAAATCTAATTTAAACCTAAACAACACACCAGAACTACAGGTCTTCTTTATTTGGACATGTGTTCTAATATAACTGACGTCATCCTTGTGTCTAGGTTGAATGGGTCGCGTCTAGCAAAAAGAGAAACTTTTATTTTTAAAATGCAGCTCAACTCAATCACTAGGTCTTTTATGTTAGAAGTAGACTAGCAGTGACTGGGAATGCAGGTGCGGTTGGAATCTACTTTAGAAACACTGAGGTATCTAAAGAACTATCTTGATAAAATCCTGTCTGTTACCAGGTGTTAGAGTATCTAGACTTTGGAAAAAGTCCAGCCTTTATGTAACATCTTTCTCTTCCGCTTGATCTACTTCCTGCAATCTCACCAACACAGCAATGGAAAAAAAATGTAATACTTTAGCGAATGTGAATTTCACTTCAAAGTAAAGATCGGGACCTATGTATCACAGAAAATAAGCGTGTTTTTTTTTCATTTTTTCTTGTTGCAAGTAACAATGTATATATGTTTTAAAAGAACATGCTACGAAAAACAGTAGCAAACACGTTAAAAAAGGGAAGAGTTGGACTTTTCTTTCTTGGTGCGCCAGGTCAGAAAGGGAAAATGTGTCTTATTAATTTGCTTCTACTAAAACTCAGTAGCAGAATAAAATTGCTTTTGCTGTTCCATCATAAGAAATGATGGAATTGTGTGGAAATGTATTCCACACAAAATATTTTGTGTGGAATACAGCTAAACACATTGACAGTCTTTTATATTAGGAAGTATTTTAATTTTATATGTGCATTAATATAATGGACGGAAATTGTGTCTTGGATGAACAAAGCGTGCCGTGACAAAATGATGCAAACATTAAATCAAATGAACCTTTACAGAGCCATGTGCTTGCCTTTCCTCTAATTCTACTGTAGCAGACTTACCAAATAAAGATACAGATTGGCATAAACAAACCTCCAACCAATGTTAAACGTGTGCAAGTATAAACAGAGCATCAGAACAACAAATCAATCTGAATAACAACTATAAAATAAATAAATCATCAAGAGGAATATTTCAGTGCAGCAAAAACCATATAAACAATCAAGGAAGATATCAAAGAAAATAATACACATCTTGGTTTATGAAACAATGTGTGTGTGTTTGAAGGGGACGTGCTACAAACATATGTAGTAAACACATTTAAAAAAGGAAATGGTGGACTATTCTTTCTTCGTGAGCCAGATCGTATGTGAAAAAATGCATTATTAATTTTCTTCTTGCAAAACCTCGGAAGCAAAATGAAATCACCCTTCCAGTGGAACCATTAGGAATAATAGTATTTTGTGTGGCTTGCATATGCAATTACTGTTAACAATTCATGAGGATAGTCACTTAAAGAAGTGGTCACTAACTTAAACAAAAAGTCATTATCACTCGAATATCAAAATATTATAGTTTGATTTTTACATCTCCTAAGATGTTTCCTAAACAGTTACTAGGAAAATTAACCGGGCAACGCCGGGTACTTACAGCTAGTGCGCACACGCGCGCGCATGCGCACGCACACACACACACGCGCGCACACACACACACAAGCACGCGCGCACACACACACACGCGCGCACACACACATAAAATCGTTCTTGCATTTTAACTCTTCATCATAGATGTCTGTTCCAGTTGTGCAACCTATAATAGAGCACACACTAACAAGTTCTTTACTAATTTAAAAGTTTTTATAAATACCTTTTAAAAAAAAGAAGTTGTGTGTTGTCTATTAAATCTGTACTTTCATCCATATGTAACGAAAAGTAGCAGAATTCACTCCCTCAGAGTTAACTGGTCACTTAGAATTTAGGAAATTTTAGCTATTCTGTTCTGTACTGTCATGCATGATAAGTTGGTGCTCTCAAATTTTATCATCTTTTCTGGACATAATTCTGATACATCAATCAACTTTCACTTTAAAAAAAATCATCTTCTGTGAAGCATTTCCCCGCTGCAGAAATTTCATTGACAATTTTAAAGCTAACTTAAGTAACTGTCTCATTTTCAGTGTCCATTTCTTGAAAACCTGCCATTTGCCACTCAATTGTTTCCACTAAACTTGATGCTTTAATATTTTTTTTTCGTTAAGGTCGACTCTAGCAAGAACTGGATGTTTTGTTTTAAGGTGCCGCCAAAGGTTATATTTTTTTGGAACAGCTAATATTTTGCAACACACATGGCACAGTATTCTGACTTTGAAAAGAATACACATGAGTTTTAGTCTTTGTTGCTTGCTCTCTAATTCTCTCGCTCGCTCTTTGTCTTACACTCTATACTTTTCATTGCATGTTGGCTATGGACGTATTCAGAACAATTGATACCAAATACCAGCATTAAACTGTTTACATTGCCAGCCTGTACGTCATAATCAATTCGATAATGATAATTTAATTTGGGAATGGGAGCCGCGCTAGCGTAGTGGTTACAACACCGCTCTGGCGACCGGGTGATTCAGGATCAAACCCGGGCGACGGCATTTGAGGATTTTTCGTCGACCGGGATTTGGACTGGATTAACTCGAGACCTGGTGAGAACATTTGAAGGAGTGTTGTCGACCAGGGATTGGCGGCTCCTGAGCCGACCCAGCTCTAATGGGTACCTCCGAAATCGGCGAGTATCTGCCTGAATGGCGAGGGACACCTGTCTCTGTACAAGAAAAAAAGGGATACTCACGTAAAATCAATGTCAGGTTAGACATTAATAATAACCTGAGATTTCGCCTCGAGTATTAGCGGGCGTACGAAAAAAAAAAAAAATTGGGGAATTACATAATTATACTAAAAAAAACACACACACACAATTATACATTTATTTCCAAAACCTTTTGCGGGTCGTGCGATTCCTGGCAGGTCGAATGTGGCCCACGGGCCATATGTTGTGATGCCACTTTCTCGTATCGGCAGTTATTCATCTTATTTTGAATTGAAAACACTATACATCCTAATTATAACCCATCAGAGATTGAACGGGATATTTTACATCATTTTAAAAAAAGCCGTATGTTATGCATGTCTGCTCTATGGTGTCCTCAGTTATCTTTAACAGTGTAAAGGAGTCGTGAGATCAAACAGTTTGAGAACTGACAGTTATGCACAATACAATGAACATTCTCGTAAGGGGAGGTCACTCTATACTTTATAAGGCCCTAAAAGAGCAGTCGGGCGGGTTCTCTTCTTTGGTGTCTTTGTCATCTTTAGCTCAAGAGCAGAGTTAGACTGCCAGTTTACTGGATAGACTTAAGAGATGCGCTGTCTGGTTTCTAACTCGGTAACTCTGCTTTGATAAATAAGCAATGTAACCATTTTGTCAGCTCGACTGTTTACATTTGAAGGCAGAAGGGAAAGATACGCACCTCAGTTTTTCCTTCCTTCATTAAATCTGAGACAGACACCATTGACACTCCAAACAAAACTAAGCTCCAGATCTGTACGAAGATGGAGAAACCTGAAGAAACAACACAAATAAAACAGGAACTAGATTATGAGGTATGATAGAGTTTAAGAAAAGTAGACAAAGGCCGCCATGTTGACCAGTAGTATATCAATAGAATTGCAATAGTTTGAAAATTTTTCAAATAAAAAACAAAAATAATATTAAAAAGACTCAAACACACCTTTACACAAACCCAGGTTGAAATAAAGAACAGCCACTATTTGAGGTGCAAAACGCAGAGACAATTATAAACCAAAAACATTTTTTTATAAAGGGGGCAGAGTGTTAAAGCATGGGGCTTTTGGTTTGTTGTTTAACTAACTTTTATTTGTCATAATTAATTTTTTATATTAAAAAACTGATGGACTGACTGACAAAATATTACATGTCTATCTTCTAACAGACCAAATCATGTATTGACTGATGGACCGAGTGACTGACTGATGTACTCCTTATGTTTGACTTATGGAATGATTGATGGACAACAGATAGACTGCTAATTTGGCGGACTGACTTTTGTACATCAGTTTGTAAGTCAGTCTGTCAAATTAGCAGTCTATCCTCTTTTTTCAAAATTTATTTTGTTTATAATTGTCTCTGCATTTTGCACTTCAAATAGTGTGACAGTTCCTAATTACAATCGATACTAGCACACTATGATACATGTTCACAAAACACTGCTAAAGGGAAATAACTCCTAGTGAATATTCTGTGCGGAACGATCGACAATGGTCTTTTGGAGATTACCTGTCTTACTATACTTCATTTCATTCCATACCATATTTCAAGCATTTTTTTAAAAAGTATTGAAAGTCCAACTAACTTTGAAGAGGTATCTATAGCCACGTGGGCAACTTGGCAACAGGTGTATAGGGCATACTAATCTAGCTTCTAACCTGAGGTATATGTATTGTGTCACCCATGTGTTACCGGGGCCCAAAAGGGGAGCAAAGAATAGTAACACTGTACCCTACCATGCATGTTGTAAAAAGCGTTTATGAAGGGTTGGGCATGGGGCTGGTTACCCCATCCCGTAAAAAACTTTTTACCAAAAAACTTCAACAAACATGGACAAGTCAAATAAAGAATATAAATCAACTCAGCCGCCCAAGACAGAAGAAGATCCTCTGGAAAGGAGGCGCATGAAGCAACCCAAAGAAAGTCGAAAGGAGTCTGGGTTGCCGACTAACCTTTTTTCTTCTAGGAAAATCTCCAGGATTGGCACCTGGAATGTTCGCTCTCTATGTGAACAAGGGAAAACTGCATAGGTAGCAGCAGAAATGACAAACTACAGGATTAATATCCTTGGTCACTGCGAGACACTGTGGAAGGGTATAGAGCAGAGGAGATTGATCACAGGAGAAATGGTGTTGTCCTCAGGACATGACAAGGAAAGAGCCCACCACAGTGAAGGGGTGGCTATAATGCTGTCTAGGGAAGCACAGAAGGCGCTTATAGAATGGGAAGCAATGGGATCCCGAATTATAACAGCAAGGCTTAAATCAGCCAAAAAGAAAGTAAATATAAACATCATCCATTGTTGTGCACCAACAAATGATAAAGAAGAATCTGAGAAAGAAGACTTTTACACCAGACTACAAAATGTCTTGGACAAAACGAAAAGAAAGGACATCACAATTTTGATGGGGGACCTAAACGTGAAAATAGGAACAAGCAACACCTACTTTGAAGAAATCATTGGAAAGCATAGATTAGGTATGATGAACGAGAATGGGGAACTATTAGCTAACTTCTGTGCTTCAAATCAACTAGCTATAGGAGGAAACTTATTTCCACATAAAAGAATACATAACGCAACATGAATATCACCAGACCACAGAACTGAGAATCAGATATATCACATATGAATAAGTAAAAATTTAGGTCATCATTGCATGATGTAAAAGTATGTAAAGGAGCAGATGTGGTATCAGACCACAATCTTCTGATGGGTAAAAGAAAATTAAAACTCAAGAAATTTACAACATTATATAGCTATAGACAACATGTGGGATATCTAAAAAAATCAGGAAAAAAGAGAAACATTTTTAATCACAGTATCCAACAAATCTGCCATCACCGGTGTCAATACCTTGTCGAGGTATGGCGGCTTGTGTACACTGATTACCCCCAGAGCTATGCCAGCTGGAGTTTTACTCCTGAAAGGTTCTATCAAGCTGGACAGGTTTGTGCGGGCAGAGGTCAGACTAAAGCAGACACCCTGGTCCTCCAGGTTGGGGGTTTTAGCATAGGGCTGACACCCCTGTCTATGTAAAAAGAAATGAAGTTACGGAAACAACAACAAATGAACAAACTTTGCTGCAGGATGGACATCTGGAGTTTGAGGCTCGTATGACTGTCAGTGGTGAAAGCCTAAAGGAAGCCACTGACTCGAAAATGGATGTCCTGACTGCAAAATGTGAAACAAGAATAGGATTTTTGAATGTCAGGACAATGAATGAGACGGGTAAACTAAAACAGGTCACAGCGGAAATGAGAAACTATAGATTACACATTCTAGGGATAAGCGAGAGCAGATGGACAGGGGCAGGAAAAGTTAAAACAGCAACAGGAGAAACAGTACTTTACTCTGGAAGAGAGGATGGACAGCACAATGAAGGTGTAGCCATAATTCTAAAGAAAGGAATAGAAAGGACATTACTGGAATGAAAACCCATCAACAACAGACTGATAAGAATAAGATTGAGAGGGAGATTCACCAACACTACAATAATACAATGCTACACACCAACGAATGACAGCGATGATGAGGTCATGGAAGAATTCTATCAACAACTGCAGAAAGAAATGGAAAACACACCTAGATATGATCTCATCGAAGTAATGGGAGACCTCAGTGAGAAAGTTGGAACACACAATACATATAATGAAAGAGTAATGGGGAAATGCGGCAGCGGAACAGCAAACGAAAATGGGGATAAATTAATAAGTTTCTGTAGCATTAACAGCCTGGTCATTGGAGGAACACTTTTCCCACATAAAGAAATTCACAAATTAACATGGGAATCACCAAATGGTCGGGACAAAAACCAGATAGACCATATTATGATTAACAGTAGATGGAGACATGCATTACAAGATGTGAAGGTAAGAAGAGGTGCGGATGTGGGAAGTGATCACCATTTAGTAGTAGCAAAACTGAAAGTGAAACTCAAAACGGCTGGACCAACTGCAACTACACAGAAAAGGTTTGACATCAGCAAATTGAAGGACCCCCTTACCAGAAAAGCTTTTGCGGCTGATATAAAGAAGCGATATCAATTTGCCAAAAGTCAGGAAAAGACATTGACTGCTGATATAGACCAGAAAT
Source organism: Oreohelix idahoensis (assembly GCA_024509875.1). Lineage (NCBI taxonomy): Eukaryota > Metazoa > Mollusca > Gastropoda > Stylommatophora > Oreohelicidae > Oreohelix > Oreohelix idahoensis. The sequence goes on from JAMPIV010016046.1 coordinate 167,495, forward strand.
TCAACACCATTTCAACAATATATAAGGAATGTAGCACATCATGCTTGGGATTCCAGGAAAGGAAGAAGCAAGACTGGATAACACCAGACACATTAAACACCATAACACTGAGAAAGGAAATGAAAAGAAAGAAAACAGAAGCGAAGTCCTCCAGGTTAAAGCAACTATACAGCGAATAGTACAGTCAGCTGGACAAGGTAGTTCAACGCCAAACCCGAGCCAACAGAAGGAATTTCCTAGACAATCTTGCAAGACAGGCAGAAGAGGCAGCACTGAGAAATAAACAAAGCACAGTATGCAAAATAACTAAAGTCATCAGCAGAAAACGAGGCACAAACAATATTACATTAGTAAGAGATAAGCAAGGACATTTCATCACGACAGCAGAAGGACAGGAAACAAGATGGGCAGAGAATTTCAGAGAAACTCTGAACAAGGAACCACCAGAGACACAATTGAATGTTCCTGAGGCTGAAAATGATATAGGTTTTAATACAGACATTCCACGAAAAGAAGAACTCATCACAGCAATCAAAGGGTTAAAGAATGGTAAAGCTCCTCGCCATGATAACTTAAATGCAGAGCTATTTAAGACAAACCCTGAGCTAGCAGCAGAACTATTAGACCCACTATTTGCACAAGTCTGGAAAACAGGGACAACACCAACGGAATGGAACAAAGGAATAATTGTCAAATTGCCCAAGAAGGGAGATCTTGCAGACTGCAATAATTGGAGAGGAATAACTCTTCTCTGAGTTCCCAGTAAAATTCTTGGCAGGATAATGTAAAGGGCAATTTTTACTATCTTGCAATATAATACATTTATATTCTTATTATGTTCGCAAATATTTTGTAAGCAAAGTATTTCCTTTTTAAGTGCTTAAGGAGAAGTCATTTTTGGGTTGCTTCCCTTGAAAATAGTTCTGTCATCTTCGATCGGACTCCGCAGACGACTCTAGGCCTACTGCGATTTATTCTGTGGCTGGGTAGGAATAGATTGTTCTTGCTTCAGTATATCTATGGCCTGAATTTATACGTAGTGTTTGTATGAGTAGGACGAGTCTGTCTTATATATGGATATCTTTGCATTTCTAAGTCGAACTAATTTGGTTGTCGCTAGAAAAGGTCAAAGGCTATGCAGCGGAAGTATCGCTAGCAAAGGGGTGTGATCCATGGCTGTCATCCTGTGAGGATGCCGAGTTTTGTTGTAGCAGGCTTTTTGCCGAAATAGTGATCTATATATGGATGGGGAAAAGTGATAATCATTTAGACATGTTGTATGTACTTTACCCCAGTGTTTATTCTCTTTTGCCAAGGAATGGCAAAGTTATATTTCGCATAAAAAGGTAAAACCACAATTTATTATGAACTTGGGCTTCGCCATCGTTGTTGATAAGCAGATGCACAGTGGTACTTTTAAAAAGAATATCCATTCAAAGGAAGAAGACATTCCTATGTATCAGCACTGGATTGTATGATATTATTCAATTACCTCTATGAGAGAACCTATGAAGAAATGAGGACATTTAATGAATGACTAATTTTGGTCTATATTCTATAGTGAGTGAAGCTCACGAGAGAGAGAACAGCCATGTTGAAATTCATATACTTTGTATTTATCGAGTGAGAAAAAGGGATGCCTGTACTATCGCTCGATGAACCAAGAGATCACTGCTACATGTGAGAACCCATGTCTGGGATTCCTATATTATGAAATATATATATATTGAACTTTACGTGAAGGAATATTCGCTAGACGAGGTTAGGTCTAGGAGCCTTCCTATGTATTGGTTATGGTCTGACGTGCCCAGTCAGTAAAGCCAGATGATTTACATGATGGAACGCTGAATGCTTATTTACGAATGCTCCATTATGATATTTGCCAAGCATGAATGCTAACTTAAGATGATATTCCTGTGATCAACATTATGCTGTCTATGTCGACATTTGTTCCTGTAACCATACACGTACTGTCCAAGTGTGCGTCCCATTAAATGTTATAAAAAGACCACCGTAGTTCCAGTACTTCTTGAATTCGAACAGTGTGAGTATGAGTGATGTACTACCAACCTGTCAACTCTATCGAATCATTCTACCATTCGCGTACTGACATTCAGATACACACTCATTGTTTACACTCACATTCTTGTCGGAGCCTCATCACGTTCCAGGACAAGATGACCTGTATGACCAAAACTGTGCTGGGTTTGATGAGTTGACAATCGTTACACTTTACTACACCAGTCCCAACATCTACATTTATCCACTGGTGGACATTCACATCATTTAGCAAATAAAGCATGATTCAACAACTAGTAGCCAGTATGAGTTAACAACTACACACAAAGAAAGAGTTTAACAACTGGTGTGCCAGCTTCCTGGGTCAACCTGCACAGTGACCATATTGAGAAGTAAACTACTGAGACCAGACGTTCCTTGGGGTCTGTTACGACACACAAATACATCAGCAGTACAACTCTACAGTGATGTCAGCGTGACCTGTCCTGTCGAGAGTATGCAGTAACTAGGTCAGGGTTTGTTGACATTTGGTTCATTGGACATTTGCCATACAACTGACAGTGTTACACAGCGAGCTTGGTTGAAACATAGAACATTACACATCAGGACTGGAGAATATTTGACAGTGTTTGCGAAAGAAAATGTTATTGAACTGAGAAGTCCTACATTGATTGTTATCATTCAAATCAACGATGGAGCTTCTATTTCTGTGTTGAATTTAAAATAATTAGACCAGAAGTATTTGTTTAATAAAGTACCACAGTACTGTACTATTAGGCAGTGTAACTGAGCCTTCATTCCAACACATTCTTTCTGCAACACTCTATTTACATCATATTGCCATACTATTTATGCATTTATGTATTTATGTTTAACTATTTATATGTGATATTTGTTTGTATCCAGCGGGTTGTTGTTTCGGTTGGGCGGTGTCACACAGCAGAGTATCCCACGTAATAGAGGGTCTGATGTGTGCGTTTCTATAGGTGCAATTTTCTTCATTGAAAATTTGCTGCGACAGCTGTTGCTATTAGTGTTAGCTGTGAAGTCTGTACTCATTGTTGTTTTTGTAATATTCCTCTGTTCTTTAGTTTGTTTTGATTTGTTTGTAATTTGTTGGTCTACCCTATTCTATCTTTCAGTTCTATTCTCAATTTATATTTATATACTGTGGCGTTATTTGTATTTGTTATCCTCTTGCGGTTTATCTTTTATTGTTTTTTTCCAATTTTATTTATTTCATTTCCGCAAATGTTTTCATGTTTTTCTGTATAACTGTTTTGTTTTGTGCCTGATCGACATACACTATTTAAAATATAGTTGATCATATAAATTGATGTACAAGAATCAACTGATAGTTAATTGCTATTACTAAAGGTACACAGTTGATGATATAAAACACTATTTCTGGTGCACTGCACTTATATTATAGAGTGAACCAGCAACTTATAGCTGTTATTATATAAGGATTTATACAAGACCTTTGTAAGGCTTGTTTCCCACAGTGATTGGGATAGTTAAGTACTATTTTTCACAGGTTACAAAGTTATCATACAAAGTCTTTGATTAAGACTAAGAAAGTAAATTTATTTACTTTTGCAAATTACTGATCTTATTAGACAAGATGTCTACCTTGGATTATTTTATCACACAAGGCAGGGCTCTTGATAAGACTGGTCAGCAGTTAGAAGAATGGGCAGTTGCTCAATATGACAAAGCATTGGCTGCTGAAGAAAGAAAAGCATTGATTGAAGAAAAGAAATTAGAAGCTGAGGAAAGAAAATTACAAAGAGAGGATGAACAAAAGAAATTGCAGATACAGACTGATGAAAAAAGATTCCAGATGGAAATGGAAAAAGAGAAAAGAAAAGATGAGGCTGCTGCTGAAGAGAAAAAATTACAGGCTGCTGCAGAAGAGAGAAAATTACAAGCTGAAGCTCAAGAAAAAAAAGCAATAAGAGAACATGAACACCAAAAAGAACTTTTAGCATTTGAGTTAGAAAAGTTAAAGTTAACAAACATAAGTAATGTTAATCAAGCATCTAGTGGTAATGGTAAACCCTTTACTTACAAGGTCAAGGTACCAGCGTTCAACCCTTCCAGTGATGACATAACATTCTGGCTAAACAGATTTGAACGCTCGTGTCGAGCACATAATGTGGACAAATCACAATATGCTAACCAGTTATCAGAAAATCTGAAAGGTGATTCTCTGACTAGTTTAAGTTTGGTTGAAGAGGCTGACAAAGATAACTATGATGTTATTAGGGCAGCCTTGTTAAAGAAGTATCAGTTGTCTGAAGAGGGTTATCGGAAGTTGTTTAAGACAATGGTGCCTGAGGCAGGTGTAGAATTCTCAGAATTCATTGCAAGAACACGTCTTACATTTGATCGTTGGATTGAGCTATCCAAAACAGAAAAGACTTATGAAGCCCTTATGGACTTGATACTCAGAGACAAGATTATGTCAAGTATAAATAAACCTTTCCTCGAATTCTTACATGAGCGTAAACCTAAGTCTCTAAAAGAAATGGAACAGTATTGTACCCAATACGTCACTGCACATCCGGACATAGCCATTAGCAACAGTAAGGTTAAAGAAGGTATGCCAGTTGCTTCTGCAACACCATACAACCCTAATCACTCTCACAAATTCCAAGGACCTCAAAATAAGTTTAATAAAAAAGGTAACTATTACAGTTATCAGAACCAAGGTAACCAATCATTTCAGGGTTCTTCTTCGAATACCTGGAGAAGAGCTGACAGCCCTCGATTCAGGGGTGGTCATAATTACAGGAACTTTCGCAAAGGAAGTCATTCTAGAAACTATCCAAGTTTTCCTTCATGGAGACAACAGGATCATAATTACCGAGATACTCATTATAATGAATATGATGATAGTAACCAAAGGAGCTATGATTCAAACCCGAGTAGAGGTTATAATAGTGGAAACAATGATAAGTACAGAGGCAATAATAACAGAGGTAGAGCACAATTCAAAAAACATAAAGCTCATTACCAGGCGAACTCTGCACAGCAAGAGTCCCACGAAGCCTATAAACAAAATAAAGATAATGATGACTCTAATAATATGGCATGTGCCGCTTTTGATTTTGGGAGAGCATCTCAGTGCCCCCAATGCAAAACATTATTTGAGCCAACCACAGTGTCTACTTTAAGCTGTGGCCATCCTCTTCCCGCTCTTCCTGCGTCAATCGCGCATGATGGGAGAGGTTCTCTTGTCTTACACAAAGGTTTAGTAAATGACAATCCAGTCTCAGTACTTTTTGATTCTGGATGCACAACTATTGGGGTTAGGCAGTCACTCATAGATCCTTCTCATTCTACAGGCAAAGTAGTCAAATGCGTAACATTTGGCGGCACCATAGAGAAATACTCTACCGCTATCATTAGGATTGCTACTCCTTTCTTCACAGGAGATGTACACGCATGTCTTTTGCCGGATCCGATCGCTGATCTTATCATCGGTCGCATTCACGGAGTCCAAGAATGCACTCCGGAGCAAATTTCCGTTTGGGAAAATCAAAATATGCAATCTGCTAATGCAGTAGTCACTAGAGCTCAAGCTCTCAATATGCCTGAAACTTCATCTGTTGAAGATAATGAAGTGCATAACCAAGATGATCCCTTGGTAATTTCTCGTGACTCGTTTATAAAACAACAAGAAGAAGATCCGACTCTTAAGAAATTCTTCACTCTTGTAACAAAAGGTGATCCGAATAAAGATTCAAATTGTAAATCTTGGATTACAATGAAGAATGGCGTACTTGTACGTATGGTGCAAGACTCCACTAAGTCAAGTCATTCTCAGATTCTTGTACCCAAGAATTTGAGAGTTAAGATCTTACAACATGCACACGACTCTCAGTGTGCTGGTCACATGGGTTTTTCCCGTACAAAGTCAAGAGTTCTTGCGGCTTTCTTTTGGCCTTTTGTGAACAAGGACATACGGATCTATTGTCGATCCTGTAAAGTATGTCAAGAAGTCAAATCCAAAGGTCCTCGTCATGCTGCGCCTATTCAGGCTGCAGATATTCCTATTCGTCCATTCCAGAAAATGGCGATAGACATCATTGGTCCATTCAAGATCAAATCTGCTAGAGGACATCAGTTTATCTTAACGTGTGTAGACATGTGCACACGTTGGCCAGAGGCTATCCCTCTAAAGAGCATTACTACCGCTGACATTGCAGATGCTCTTTGGCTTATATTTTCTCGGCTGGGATTCCCCGGAGAAATATTATCAGATCATGGCACCCAACTGATATCGGATACCATGTCTCAAGTAATGTCTACTCTACAGATAGAGAGATCTTTGAGTAGCATCTATCATCCTATGTCCAATGGGATGGTCGAGCGACTAAATAGAACACTTAAGAACTTATTAGGGAAGATAACTGAGGATCATCCTCAGGATTGGGATAGGGTTTTACCCGCGGCCCTCTTCGCGTACAGAGAGGTCCCCAATGAACATACAGGGTTTTCTCCCTTTGAACTTGTCTTTGGCGCGCGACCGCGCGGCCCAATGTCTTTGCTGCATGATCTTATAACAGCTGACAATATTGACGATGACACAAAATCTTCTTACGAGTATGTCATCGCGCTGAGACAAAAGATTATCGAAGCATGCAAATTGGCAACGTCCTCTTCTGAGTTTGCTAAGCAGAAGGCAAGACAATTTGCTAATAAGAAGAGAACTTTACGATAACTTTGTCCTGGTGACAAAGCATTTGTTTTGCTACCTTGTCGTGAAAATAGACTCCTTATTAGTTGGAAAGGTCCGTACGATATAATATCGAAAATTTCAGATGTTGACTACATCGTCGATATTAACGGGAAGCATAAAACCTTCCACATCAATATGCTTACGGAGTTCCATGAACGTCCTGACTATCTACAGCCTATTTTCCAGGCAACGGACGATTCTCATGTCAAACATGGTCATTACTCATCACTGTCTGTAATACAGGATGAGGAAACAAGTTTTTCGGATGTTAATCTCCCGCTTCCAATGATCCCACTTCATTCTAGTGAATCATGGAAAGACGTTACTGTTTCTCCTGATTTGTCTCTAGGAGAACGGCGACAAGTTTCGTCTATGTTACAAACATTTCAGGATGTCCTCACTGACATCCCTGGACAAACTCATGTCATTGAGCATGACATTGTTCTAACTGAACATACTCCAATTAGGGTTAGGCCTTATCCTATCCCTATACATTTCCAAACACAGGTTGAAAAGGAGTTGGATGAAATGATAGATTTACAAATAATCGAACCATCCACTTCTGCATATTCTTCGCCGATGGTTATTGTTCGAAAAAAAGACAATAACATACGTCTTTGCGTTGACTATCGCAAATTGAATCAAGTTACGAAGTTCGATGCTGAACCTATGCCTTTACTAGAAGAGTTACTTACTCGTCTTTCTAAATCGCATTTTTTCACTAAACTTGATTTGTCTAAAGGATATTGGCAAGTTCCATTATCCGAACGCGCCAAACCTCTTACCGCTTTCTCTACTCCCAGAGGCCTTTTCCAATGGAATTTTATGCCTTTCGGCCTTATGAACGCACCAGCTACATTTGTACGCATGATGCGTCGAATCCTATCGTATCGGTCAGATGTCATTGCTTATCTAGACGACATCTGTCTTTTCAGCGATACTTGGGAAGATCACTATTCAGGATTAGTTGAATTATTATCAACTCTGCGTGAGTATAACCTGACAGCAAAACCATCTAAAGCTTGTATTGGCTTTAGCGAAATTGCTTTCTTAGGCCATCGAGTAGGTCACGGTTTCTTGAAGACAAAAGACCATAATATCACTAAGATACTTAACATCTCTATCCCTAGGACTAAAAAGCAAGTGCGAAGTCTTTTAGGTCTCATACAATTTTATGGACGTTTCATTCCGAATCTGTCCTCTATCATGGCACCTCTCTCTACACTATTAAAGAAAGGGTCGCCTAACATGGTTCACTGGTCTCATGAATGCCAATCTTCACTAGAGAAGATCAAAACTATGTTTTCATCACCACCTATTTTAGTGTTACCTACAACAGATAAGACATTTGTTCTTCGTAGTGACGCTTCATCCACTGGGATTGGAGCGGCACTAATGCAAGAGTACTCTGGAACTCTGCATCCTGTAATGTACATATCCAGAAAACTTAATGCTGCAGAAAGGAATTACTCGGTTTTAGACCGCGAATTATTGGCAATGGTTTGGTCAATTCTCAAACTCCAAAGATTCCTTCTGGGCGCGCATTTCGTAGTGGAAACTGACCAAAAAGCTCTTACGGCTATCCAAAGTAAGAACTTGAAGAGCTCGAGATCAACTCGATACGCAATTGCTCTTCAACCTTTTCATTTTTCGGTACGAGCTATCCGTGGTTCAGAAAATGTGATGGCGGACATTCTGTCCAGATGCCCACATGATGCCACTTAACTGTTAAATATTGGATCTTTTTAATATGTATAACTTTACAACAGTTATTTTTTGTTTCTTTACTAAGATACACATTTGTAATTTAATAATAGAATGATGGTATCGCTACTTAGCGGTTTATTGATGTTAATTCACCGCTGTTCTTTGATGATTGTTTCTTCATAAATCATAAATTTAAGATTGTAGTGTGAATTTTTGGTATGCATTGTATAATTACCAGAATTGTATTATACGTACATCACACCTTCCTGGAAACATTTATTCGTAGGCAAACAATTTCTCTCAGATTTTGAGATATATATTCTCACCAGTCATATTAGGAATTATAGTTATTCCTGATATTTTCATCTGCGCAGTATTCTTGCGTTGTGAGCCTATTCTACGGTGCTCCTAGATGTATTTAAAAAAAAAATTTTTTTTTTTTTTTCCCGGGGGGTGTGGTAAGACTGTAAAGGGCAATTTTTACTATCTTGCAATATAATACATTTATGTTCTTATTATGTTCGCAAATATTTTGTAAGCAAAGTATTTCCTTTTTAAGTGCTTAAGGAGAAGTCATTTTTGGGTTGCTTCCCTTGAAAATAGTTCTGTCATCTTCGATCGGACTCCGCAGACGACTCTAGGCCTACTGCGATTTATTCTGTGGCTGGGTAGGAATAGATTGTTCTTGCTTCAGTATATCTATGGCCTGAATTTATACGTAGTGTTTGTATGAGTAGGACGAGTCTGTCTTATATATGGATATCTTTGCATTTCTAAGTCGAACTAATTTGGTTGTCGCTAGAAAAGGTCAAAGGCTATGCAGCGGAAGTATCGCTAGCAAAGGGGTGTGATCCATGGCTGTCATCCTGTGAGGATGCCGAGTTTTGTTGTAGCAGGCTTTTTGCCGAAATAGTGATCTATATATGGATGGGGAAAAGTGATAATCATTTAGACATGTTGTATGTACTTTACCCCAGTGTTTATTCTCTTTTGCCAAGGAATGGCAAAGTTATATTTCGCATAAAAAGGTAAAACCACAATTTATTATGAACTTGGGCTTCGCCATCGTTGTTGATAAGCAGATGCACAGTGGTACTTTTAAAAAGAATATCCATTCAAAGGAAGAAGACATTCCTATGTATCAGCACTGGATTGTATGATATTATTCAATTACCTCTATGAGAGAACCTATGAAGAAATGAGGACATTTAATGAATGACTAATTTTGGTCTATATTCTATAGTGAGTGAAGCTCACGAGAGAGAGAACAGCCATGTTGAAATTCATATACTTTGTATTTATCGAGTGAGAAAAAGGGATGCCTGTACTATCGCTCGATGAACCAAGAGATCACTGCTACATGTGAGAACCCATGTCTGGGATTCCTATATTATGAAATATATATATATATTGAACTTTACGTGAAGGAATATTCGCTAGACGAGGTTAGGTCTAGGAGCCTTCCTATGTATTGGTTATGGTCTGACGTGCCCAGTCAGTAAAGCCAGATGATTTACATGATGGAACGCTGAATGCTTATTTACGAATGCTCCATTATGATATTTGCCAAGCATGAATGCTAACTTAAGATGATATTCCTGTGATCAACATTATGCTGTCTATGTCGACATTTGTTCCTGTAACCATACACGTACTGTCCAAGTGTGCGTCCCATTAAATGTTATAAAAAGACCACCGTAGTTCCAGTACTTCTTGAATTCGAACAGTGTGAGTATGAGTGATGTACTACCAACCTGTCAACTCTATCGAATCATTCTACCATTCGCGTACTGACATTCAGATACACACTCATTGTTTACACTCACATTCTTGTCGGAGCCTCATCACGTTCCAGGACAAGATGACCTGTATGACCAAAACTGTGCTGGGTTTGATGAGTTGACAATCGTTACACTTTACTACACCAGTCCCAACATCTACATTTATCCACTGGTGGACATTCACATCATTTAGCAAATAAAGCATGATTCAACAACTAGTAGCCAGTATGAGTTAACAAACACACAAAGAAAGAGTTTAACAGATAATTATACAGAGAATTTCAAAAGCAGTAGACCACAAACTGAGGAAAGAACAAGCAGGATTTAGAAAGAACAGAAGATGTGTAGATCATATATTCACCCTCAGGAACATTATAGAGCAGTGCTCAGAGTGGCAAAGACAGCTGTACATTAATTTCTTTGATTTTGAAAAGGCTTTTAACAGTATACATAGGGACAGTTTGTGGAAAATACTGAGGGCTTATGGAATTCCAAGCTGCATAGTGTCAGTCATAAAAAGCCTCTATGCCAACTTTATGTGTAGCGTTGGGCAAAGCAACCTAACCTTTGAAGTGAAGACAGGAGAACGACAGGGATGCTCCTTATCAACCACTCTATTTTTAATAGTCATAGACTGGGTGAAGCACCAGACAACAGAGGGCAGTCCAAGAGGAATAAGATGGACTACATTTTCTACATTGGAAGATCTGGAATATGCAGATGACATTGCACTACTAGCACATTCACATCAACACATCGATGAAAAAACGGATATACTTAATAAGTATAGCCAGCAGGTGGGCTTGAACATCAATCTAAAGAAGACAGAGGTCATGACGCTCAATGTGAGCAACCCTGAGCCCATATCAGTAAGGAATCAGCAACTGGTACAGACAGACACCTTCACATACTTAGGATGCATAGTAACACCAGACGGCGGGGCAGGCAAAGACATCAACATCAGAATGAATAAGGCAAGAACAGCCTTTTTAGCCTAAACAACATCTGGAAGTCCTCTCAATACAGCACAAGCACAAAATTAAGATTATATCAGAGCTGTGTGCTTTCTGTGCTTCTCTATGGTGCAGAATGCTGGAGAATTACGGAGAAGGAAATGTCAAAATTGTCCTCTTTTCACACAACATGCCTAAGAAAAATTCACCGAATCTTCTGGCCGAATACCATCACCAACCAAGATCTGCTTACTCGTAGCAAGTAAGAGGACATGCACACCATCATAGCTGGCAGACGCTGGAGCTGGGTTGGCCATGTCCTTAGAAGAGACCCCGATGCCATCACAAGAACAGCTATGTTTTGGACCCCTGAAGGAAAACGAAAGAGAGGCCGACCAAAAACAACCTGGCGGAGGACTGTGGAGGCTGAGATGCAAAGAATGAACCAGAGTTGGGGCACTGTACGAAGGATGGCTGCCGACCGAGCAAAGTGGAATCAGTTTGTTGTTGCCCCACAAGACGCCACTAGGCGTGATGGCCACTGACTGCTTTGACGGTCTGAGGCTAAGGATCAAAGAAGAAGAAGACCTTCACATACCTGGGATGCATAGTAACGCCAGATGGCAGAGCAAGCAAAGACATCAATATCAGAATGAACAAAGCAAGAACAGCCTTTTTTAGTCTAAACAACATCTGGAAGTCTTCTCAGTACAGCACAAGCACAAAATTAAGATTATGTCAGAGCTGTGTGCTTTCTGTGCTTCTCTATGGTGTTGAATGCTGGAGAGTTAAGGAGAAGGAAATGTCGAAATTGTCCTCTTTTGACACAACATGCCTAAGAAAAATTATCCGAATCTTTTGGCCGAATACCATCACCAACCAAGATCTGCTTACTCGGAACAAGCAAGAGGACATGCACACCATCATAGCTGGCAGAAGCTGGAGCTGTGTTCCACATCCTCAGAAGAGACCCCTATGCCATCACAAGAACAGCCTTGCTATGGACCCCTGAAGGAAAATGTAAAGTATAGTAGCTGCTCCCCATAGTAACATGTTATTCAAAATGAGTAATGGCAACATGAAAAGTTTCTGATTCAATTCTTGAATTTGTAAAGTTCTATCAACTTGAAATATGTAAAGGATACGAGTTTGATGACTTGAAATTTATTAATGATATCACGGACTGTAATATCTTCACGCAGTTCACTCTGTATAGTCTTAATCATTTCAGATTAGTCATTCATCCTACTTTCAATCTGTCTATTTCCATTCACTGTAATATACATTATACTTTTGATTCAATATATTTCGCTCCAATTAATTTGCATCTCTTGATCAGTTGCTCCTGATTCATTTTTATTCTTTTATCACGTTTTTACTTTTCTTTTAATTCACTTTAGCTCAACACTTCTGTCAGGTTAACAAAATCTGTTTATTGGACTAGGTAGCATCTCGTCAAAATCTGTTCATTGGACTAGGTAGCATCTCGTCAAAATCTACAAATTTCCACATGTCAGGGAATTGGCGCCTCGAAATTAACACTTTTCATACTTGGGGCAATTCCTGCATCCCATAAATATATTTGATATATGAACAAGTAATTTAATTACGACACTTGCCTTATTGTAGTACACTTATGTCTGTAGTCAATACATACTAAAATAAAGATTTAACAGCCACAATAAAAAAACACAGCCAGACGCCAGCACCGTCACATTCACTGTACTTTCTTCATCTTACATAGTTACCAATTTCTCAGCAATGCTAGGATGTAATTTTATCTTTCATACTTTACTTTGAGGTACGACATGGTGTGGAGAAATCCCAGTATTAATAATAAATTTACCGTGATTAATTTCACACCATAAAGTGACCCCAACAGAATGTTACACCAACACTTTTACCACAGAGAATGTTGCACCAACACTTCTACCACGGGGAATGTTACTCCTACAGTTTACCACAGGGAATGTTACTCCTACAGTTTACCACAGGGGATGTTACTCCTACAGTTTACCACAGGGGATGTTACATGAACACTTTTACCACAGGGAATGTTACATCAACACTTACCACAGGGAATGTTACACTAACACTTTTACCACAGGGAATGTTACATCAACACTTTTACCACAGAAAATGTTACATCAACACGTTTACCACAGGGAATGTTACATCAACACTTTTACCACAGGGAATGTTACTCCTACAATTTACCACAGGGAATAAATGAGGAGTGGAGACACAGAAAAAGAATGCAAGATATATGCAATTGCAAGTTAAATAGCAAGAATATTTGTATGGATAAATACTACAGCGTACGAGAGAGTGGATGTTTCTCTAATATAAAATTTGTAATTATCACCACTTAGTCTCTACATCATCTTCTACCTGACTATGAGTGTTTTGTTGCTTTTATGATTTCAAATTTTCTTGTATATTTAATTGAACAATAATTTTTCTTTCCAGGCTCCAAGAAATATTCAAACACAGTTCCCATTTTGTCATGAAAAAATGAAACTGGAGCTGGATTGTAAAGTGAGTTTTTTTCCCTCCTTGTTAAGACAGACATACTAATTCTTCCTAATGTTGGCCACTATCCTTTTTTGGATCATGTTGCTAAAAATGGGCAATAGATTAAATGTTTCTAATGATTTTCAGAAAAATCATGTATTGTTTTCTAGAATATAACTCATATCTTCTGACGTCCTCTTCTGATTTTTTTTCCTACCAGGATGAAATGAATGTTGAAAATGACACCTCTGGTCTGGCTGTCAGGGTGAAACATGAACAAGATTATGAGGTTATAATTTAATTTTTTTTAAATTTTAAAACAATATATATATATATTTATATATATAAAGGAGCTTTATGAAAGTAGATATTTCCAAGTTGCCTGTTATGTGTATAGCTTTGAATTAACATATAACATTTTTTTCTTATATTTAAACTATGAAGCTTTACTGTTTCTGGACTGTCATATACAAACAACATGACATTAATATAATGGTTGTATCAAACACACTAATCAATACAACGTAGAGTAAGGAGCTAAAATACTTGATCAACAGGGGGAGAACTGCGACTGGTGATCAGATTGCCTCCTGTTGTATCGATCTGTATAGAGTTTCCTATTATCATACACCTTACCAAACAAAGTGTTCATTGTTATGTCAAACATACTGATCAGTACAAACATCTTACTTTTAAAGTGTTCCTCAAAACCCGGTTTAATATGTCTATTTCAGTTTTTATGTTTTTAAAACCTGTGTTTAGAGGAAAAGAATCATTCATTGTTTGACAAACTTTAGACTTGGGATTATCAAACCACCATTACTCTGAGAGAATGTCTACTTGTAACAGGACAACTACTTATGTGCCACTGAATTATTTCATTTCATAGACTGATCACAACTTTCACCACAACATTTTTCATATACCTAAATTAAGCTCATTAAAATAATTCTTATTTTTCTTTCCCTGCCAGAATCATGATGGTCATAACTACACCGAAGACTGTGATACTGAAGTTCAGATAACTGACATCATGGAAACACAAACACCAAGAATTAAGAAAGTAGAACAAGCTGGCTTATGTAAAGATGAAGGTAATGAAATGGTAGTTATATAGGTGAAATAATGCTTTTGTCTTGTTAAAAATATACCCATCCATATGCAGATGACCTGCTCCATACGACAAAGTTCAGCGTGTGCTGTTCACTTGCCCAGAACTCTCCACAGAAAGAAGAAAGCTATACAGCACCACTCAACAACTACAGAACACATGCACATTCTTCACCTTGACATTGGCTGTGAAAGAATGATGAGCTTAGCAGCCCTAGTAAAACAGTAACAATAATAACAACAACAACCACCGACCCATCACAAAAAAATTAGGTAGTGGTGTCTTATGATTGTAGCAAATTTTTAAATATTTACTAGATACATCCACTTATATAACCGGTCACTCCTACACTAACACATAAATGATGGCCTAGTATAGTGAAGTCTCTAACAGTTTACTCCCCTGTCTGCTATGGGACTACCTTTACATTTACGTTTGACCCACTTAAGTATTATATTATGCCATGAAGTTTTGAAGTACACTTAAGTGTGCTGAGATGTGAAAAAGGTTGCGGAGCACTGACTTTTTGAAATTGTACAGTTGTTAGTTTCGGATGCACATAAGAAAATTCAACAAAATTCACTACCAAATGTTGTGATATGGTCTAAAATTCAAGAAATGAGCCAAGATATTTCTGATGGTGTACAGTACCATCACATTAAACAACTTGTCGACACAGCCATTATAAATATGGTGAGCAACTTCAAAACCAGCATACAGAATGCTGAGGTGCTGGAAGACTGGCTACTTAGTTACCTTCGGCCACTTTCTAAACTTGGTAAAGACCCCACATTGCTCAGCAGCTATCAAATTATCACACTACTTAATGTCTATAGTAAATTACTTGAAAAGATAATTACAAGACAAGTAATGAGCCACCTCAAAAATGCACACATCCTTCCTGTTACCCTGGGTATCTATTGGCCTATGAAAACAACATGGGGTAACCCTAGAACTCTTGCGAACGATGTGTACGAGAATGCCTAGGTAAAAGAGAAACGGTGGCATTACTCAGTCCTGCATTTCGTTTCATTCAAATTCTACAATTACAATTAAAGTTCTAAAGATTTATTTTTAGAACCCAGTCATTTTTGACGGGTTATTGCTAGGTTTTATCTTAATTGTGTGGGTGACAGTATTTTAATGAGAGATGATCTCACTGAATTCCGAGCAAATAGCCGCTTTCAAATGGAGTTCAAACAAATGAAATCAGACAATTTCTGGTGAGTTCAATTAGAACCATTTTTGCAACTAGCAAAAAGAGTATTGCTACAACGCACTTGTGTGATTTATAATTATATAATTTAATGAAGTTAAATTTTATATATATATAGACTTGTATACTTTGTATCTGGTGTCACATTTAAAAAAATTAAATCAGACCATTATTAAACAAATTACATTCCTATTTCAACAGTGAAGAAAGTGCAATGTTTGTTCTTCGTAGTAATTAAAAATTCGATAATTTTTCTTGGGGGCGAGAGAACGTATTTTGAGAATTTAAGGTGTGCCGACAGCCAAAAAGGATTGCAGGGTTCATAGCAACCTGGAAAAATCTGGAAAAGGCTGGAAAACGGAGAAAAAAAATTCCAGGCCTTGAAAAGGCTGGAAAAATGGCTAAAAGCCTTGAATTTCCTGCATCGGACCTGGAAAAAAATATGAATCAAAAGTTGGATGCTTGGTATCCATTTTTCGGTTATTGGTGGTATTTTTTGTTAAACTTCAGTTACCGTAGAATTTTTACTTCCCTTTGCGCACTAAATCCATTTCCAGACGTTTTCTGCGGTTTGCGTTAATGACGTGAACGCACAAATTTAATTTTAGCGCATGCGTCTGCTATTCGAATCAAGCATCGCCACCTTTGAAATTATTATTTAGAAACATGCATGGTTGTCACTTTCAGTATAAATGGCTAGAAAAGCCAAGTTATAAAACATGGATAGCGCCTGGAAAAACTGCAAATTACGCAAATTGCACCGTGTAAAAAAGCTATATATTTCACCTGCATGGGAGAAAGTGCTGTTAAGTCGCATGTTACTGGAAAAAAACACCAAGAACTTGTCTGCGCATTCATGTTGTATTAAATCGTTCATTTCAACTGAGGTAAGTAATAAATTCATTTATCTCATTTATAAAGGATATTTAAATAAGTCCAGTTTATAGATAGGCCTACTGTACTTGCGTCTGTAATTTACAATGTATTTACAGTTTTATTTTTAACCATGGCCAAAATTATAGTTTTTTAATGAAATTTCTTGGTTTACAACTGCTTATGGGAACATGTTTGACACAGTTTAAGATGATCAGGAATAGAAATTGATGGCGATTCCATATCCTATAGCCTACCCTGTTATCAGACCCATGTCCCACTGTTCATTTCACCACATTTTTGGGAAATAAATATATTTTGAATGCTTTTTTTTATTTTTATTTATGATGAAGAGACATATCCTGTTCAACCTCTGAAGGGTTATAATTAGGATAGGCCTACATGTTTTCAATTTCAGATAACATGAATAACCGCCGATACATGAAAGCGGCATCACATCTGTCAAATCACTGTAATTAGGATAAATGAAAATTACCAATTTTGTGCACAGGATTTAAAAATAAATAAATAAAATTAAAAAAAAAAATCTAAACAAACAGAAACAAGATAAAACAAAACGCAACAAAAAACTGAACAAAAATAGTAAAGATGGGTTGGACAGGCCTGCTGTTTCCAGTTAGATATTTAATAGATTTTCACATCATAAGTATTATAAGAATATTATCATACCTTCACCCTCCCAATTACTATATATTAGCTTTTGTTCTAGTTAAATATTGTTTGACTATATTATGTATGCGTTTAGAACTTTGACTTGGTAAATATGCAAAGCTTAGGCCTACTCATAAGTTATTTGTATGTTCCATTTTTTTTTTTTTACAGAAAAGAACACAACCCCAAGGAGCAGTTTTACTCTCAGAAACATTAAAACCATCTAACACTACTCCCTTGGACACGTCAAAAACGTCTAACACTACCAGAAGACCCACAGATGTGACATCATTTGTGACCAAGGAAGAAACTCTCAGAACTGAGATTATTTGGACTCTGTTTTCAATCAAAAGTCACCATAGTTTTAATTCAAATACAGGAATTCATAAAATTTTTCCTGATAGTTCTTCTTCTTCCTCGTTCGCCCTGAAAAGGACGGTGGTTGCGTTGTGACTGTTTACGCCTAAGCTGTGATATCTGCACCTTTCGGTCGACACATCTGACTTCAGCACGGCATTTTTTAGGGACCGGGTTTGCCTTCCCATTTCGATCCGTACTCGCTCAGCCAGACTGCACTGCTGCAGACTGTTTCCAGGACCACCACATGGAGCTGGAGTACGGTCTTGACCAGCTCTGGTTCGCTGGTCCTGATGCAAGCAGTCAAGCTATGAGTCGCTGACCTGATAGTTCTATTGCCAGACAGTTTGGTCTGTCTGAAAGGAAAACTTTCTACCTGGCCTCTTTTGGACTGGCTCCATATTTCACCTCACTTCTTGAGAGCCAGCTTAGCAAGAACAGTTACATTGTTCTGTTTGATGAAAGCATGAACAAATCAATGCAGCGAAAGCAAATGGATTTCCATGTTCGTTTCTGGGATGTAAATGTGATAAAAACACATTATCTTACATCAAAGTTTCTTGATATGCAGACTGCATTTGATGGTGCATGCTCATCGTTAAATTTAGGACATTTGCTCCAACCGTCCACGGATGGACTTAATGTAAACTGGGCTTTTCATGACAAAATTAATGTGCTACTGAACCAGAACTATGGTATAGAACTAATGTTGGAAGATGTGGGCTGCACAAAGTTCATGGTGCCACAACTGAATATATGGCCATTGATTTTTTTCCAAACTTTTTCCCCCTGACACTGCCATAGATCTGACCACTGACGAAGTGAATAGGTACGGATAAAATCACCTCGCTCTGAACACAGGCAGGAATATATTTCAAGCACTAACTGCCACAAAGTGGGGATTCAAACTATCTGCTCTCACTGATGCTAAAACATAATACTGCATGAAATTGAAAATTGATACTGGTAAGGAAAATTATGAAGGTTGTGTTGGGGCAACTTTCAGGGTTGTGAAAGATCTTCTTGATGGATAGGCAACAAGGGACATATTCTCTTCTGTGGTAGTTTTTATTCAGCCTTCAGCTTTATTTCACGACCTGAAAGAAATGCAGATTGGTGCATTTGGAACAGTAGCTGAAAATAGGAAGAAAAAGGAACTCAAATTGAAAAAGGCAAATCATCCTGTGTTTTGTGCGACAGAAGATAAGGCATGCCGACAGTCACCTGGCATAATAAGAAAAGATTTAACCTTATATCTACTGTTCACTCCAATGATAATATAAACAAGACAGTTAGAAAGACAAATTCTTTAGGGCAGAAGAATTCAGAAGCCAGTGCTTGCAGAAAAATACAGCAAAGGTATGGGAGGTGTCAACCACTTCAGCCAACTAGGTGCAAGCTACCCCTACCCACACAGATCCTTTTTTTATATTATTTCTTAGTTGAAACTGCCCTGGTCAATGGGCACATAACCTACAACACTGCCAACTCTACAAAAAAGATCAAAGCAAAGATCATGATGTCAGTCTGACTCTTATTGAACCTGCTATTCTTTGACACAATGTGACACCTTCAAAACCACAGGTCACAACAACACGACTTACTGAGCACCACTTCATTGATAAATATGAAAGGGCAAGGTACAAACCAGACTGTAAAGTGTGTAAGGCTGCAGGGAACAGAAGCCAGACTTGCATGTACTGCCCAGATTGCAATGTACCTCTGTACCTGATACCCTGCTTCAAGTCATACCACACAGTCGAGGATTATCAACGATCCAGACAAAGACTCTTGCAGAGGCCTACAGATACAACTTCAGCCCCAGTTAATGAAGGAAGCAGTTCAGACTCCAACTAGAGGTACTTAACTACTCAAACATTTACAAACACTCATTGTCAGATGCCACAGACACAGAATACATTCAAAAAAGACAAATTCAAAAATTAAATTTATTTTTGCATTTTATTCACAATTTCTGTTAGCTTTTTATGTTGAAATACGTGGTTAATCGTTAAATCAGTACATCAATCAAGCTTATTTTATTCATTGCCATCCATCTCCCTAACATTTTATTGCACTGACATTGAACAAATTCACTATAAAGTGGAAAAAGATCATGGTTTTAAAACATCTCCTGAAATTTCTATAATTAGCCACACAAATTCAAGACGGCCGCCATGATCATGTGACCAATTTGCATAAAATATGTTTTTCGGATGTGGCAACGATTCATAAAGGTGCTCTGAAAATTTCAAAGGCCTATGTCAGTTTTTCAATTTCTTATGAATTTTCAAAACAAAAAAAAACCAGTTATTTTTAAAGAAATCTGCTAACACCCTTGGTAATCTTCTTCTTCTTCTTCAGTCCTTAGCCACCGACCGTCAAAGCAGTCAGTGGCCATTACGCCTAGTGGCGTCTTAGGGCAACAGCAGATAGGTTTTCTTTGCCATTGTTTCCCATCACGCCTATTGGCGTCTTTAGGGCAACGGCAAATCAATCCATTTGCTGTTGTTTCCGTAATCGAAGTGACTGGCAAACGGGTGATCAGCCCGTTGGTACCCTTGGTAATGGGAGACAGTAATGCTCCGTATTGCTGGTCAGCAAAGCGATAATTATATCTGAGAAAATTAGATGAGTAAAATATTAGAGTTTCCCATCCTTGAAAATCATGTGCTTGGACCTGGAAAAGGCTGGAAAAACCCTGGAAAATGCTGAAGAAATTTACTATGAACCCTGGGATTAGAACCACTGTTTTAGAGTATAAATGTTCTAGGTGCCAATCCTTGAAATTATCCCAGATGACTAACCAGTCAGTAATCCAGACTCCTTTCAGCTTTCTGTGGGTTGCTTCATGTGCCTTCTTTCTGAAGGACCTTCTACTGCCATGGATAGCTGAATTGACATATATCCTGTATTTGACCTGCCCATATTGTTTGTTGAAGTTTTTATGGTAATGATTTTTTACAAGATGTGTAACAGGCCTAATGCCCAACCCTCCTTATTTGCTAGTTACATTATGCACGATAGGAAACAGTGTTACTGTTCTTTGTTCCAGGCCCTGGTAACACACAGGTGTTCTTATATAATGTCTCAAATGTTGTTATAACTTTAGGTACAGTATTGTGTCAATATTTTCACAGTGCTCATGATTCCTCTAATTATGTCTTCCCTGAAATAAAACCCCTTATGTTCGTCATCTATTTCAGTCTTCTACCTGACCTATCTCTTACTGTTACCTTTGCCTTTGTCACTTTTATGAAAACTAGGTTCACCTGTCATCTTTACTTTATTCATAATTGTCATCACTACAAGATTTTTCACCCACATTTTTACTTTTCATTATAACTCTTCAGCTACCAAACTTCACTCTAGGGAACAGCTCCTCATAAAACATACTGAGGTTAAATTTGGTTTTTAATGTATGCATGTTGTCACTGCTAGCCACTGTCACCTCTTGTCAGACTTAATTGTCCAACAATCCCAGCTGCTATTTTTCTCATAGTCTCACCTCCAACAATTTCCTCTTTTACTGTTTTATATTAACCTCATCATCATGTAGCATGTCCTTTGCAGAACGTCGCTCTCATCACAGCCCACCTGAAAAACTCTCGATCTGTAGCCAGCCCTCCTGCCTCCTCCATTGTCATGTTCAAGGTGTCTTCAATATCCTGTCTCCACCGTCGTCTTGTTCGGCCCCTGCCTCGCCTTCCGGTACCATACCCTCCATCACTGCTCTCTCTCAGCCACTATGGCGTTTGATGTGGCCAAAATATTTCAGTTTCCGGGACATGATATTGTTTATGAGCAAATTTTTCTCAATGTTCAGGTCGTGTAGGACGTCTATATTTTTCTTCTTTTTGGTCCAAGATATTCTGAGAATTTTTCTGTAACAATTTGCTTCGAAAGATTCAATTTTTTTCTTTAATGTTTGAGTAATGTCCATGATTCACATCCATATGTTGCTACTGGAAAAATGCATGTTCTCAGAAGTTTTACTTTTACTAATTTGCTGGTGTTATGCCATAGGGTCTTCATTTTATTTAACCTCTGCATTGCTATGGCCAGTCTCCTTCTGACCTCTTTTGAGCAGTCTCCATTGTTGTTAATTATGGAGCCAAGATTTTCAAAATTTGTGACATTTTCAATTTCTTCATCATTGATGGTAATTTTTGGTTGGCATCTTGTTTTGTCTGTGGACATTATCTTTTTTTTTTTTTTTTGTGTTCAGAAAAATGTTCTGATTCGCACTCTGTCTTTCGACAGACAGGATTAACTGTTCTAGTCCCTTGGCACTGTTTGAAAGAATAATTGTGTCATCTGCGTACCTGAGTTCTGGGATCGCATTTCCACCAATTGTGAACAGATCGCAATGTTCACATTCTTGGTCACTCCGAACATTTCTTATTACATTTTCTGCATAGATGTTAAACAAGTATGGAGAGAGGATGTAACCCTGTCTTACTCCCCTTTTCACCTCAAACCATCCTGATGTTTCCCCCGCTACTCTGACAGCTGCTTGTTGTTCGTGATATAGTGTTTCAATTAGATGGATCAAATGCGCCGGAAACCCATGTCTCTCATGATGTTCCACAATTTCTGATGTTGTACGCAGTCAAAGGCCTTGGTGTAATCTACAAAACAGGCATGAAGATCTACAATGTATTCTCTGCATTTCTCGAGGATGTTTCTCACATTAAAGATGTGATCTCTCGTACCTCTGCCTTGTCTAAAACTCGCCTGTACTTCATGTATGTCATGTTCTAACTTTCTTTCTATCCTCTTCATGATAATCCGCAAGAGGATTTTGCTGGCATGACTTATTAAAGCAATAGTACGATAGTTGGTACACAGTTTTAAATTGCCTTCCTTTGGGAGAGGGATATACACAGATCTTTTCCATGCTTTGGGCCAGATTGCACTGTTCCAGATCTTCACACATAGTGCTTGATAAACGAGGACACTGGTCTCTCCTCCTGCTTGGATTAGTTCAGTTGGTATATCATCGCATCCTGGTGATTCCCTTTCTTCGGGCTTTTGATTGCTGCACGTACTTCATCTAATATAGGTTCTGGCTCTCTCTCTTCACTTTCAATCGTCATGTCTGGGGTCTTTATACTATCTTCATACATTTCTCTACAGTACTCCTTCCATCTCTCCAATATATCCTTACTTTCTGTTAATATGTTACCATTTTTAATCATTGATTACATATAATGATGGTCTAAAATCATCTTTTAGTGTTCTGATTTCCTTGAACATATCCCCATCTTTTCCCTGAAATTGCAGCTTTTCTATTCTATTGCAGGTGTTCATTATGTACTGTTTCTTGTCTTTCCTAATCTCTCTCCTAATGTTTCTTGTGCAGTTTTTGTATTTGTCACTGTTCCGCTCTACCCCTGTTTGCTTCAATTTTCTTCTTTCCTCCATGAGCCTCAATGTTTCCTCCGTGATGTATATCTGCTTCTTATGCACTTTTCTAGGGATCATGTTTTTTGCTGATGTGATGAGAATATCTCTCGCATGTGTGGCTAGCTCATCCGGTGTCATATCCTCTTGTACAGCCATCAGTGCTTCGAATTTGTTTTGTACTTCTATGTTATATTCAGGTGGTATAGCACTTACATCAAGACGGAGAGGTCGAGCACCTTTCGTCACTTTTTTCAATTTTAACTTAAAATCTGCAATTAGTAGCTCATTATCTGAATCACAATCTGCTCCTGGGAGTGTCTTTGTAGATGATATACCTGACCTCCATCTTTGTTGTATCAAGATGTAATCTATTTGATTCCTGCTGTTGCCATCTGGTGAGGTCCATGTATAGAGCCTTCTGGGATGTTGTCTAAATAGGGTATTTGTAATGGAGAGGTTGTTTTCTAAGCAGAATTCGATTAGTTTTTCTCCTCTTTTGTTTCTATGTCCTATACCGAATGGACCTCACACCTTTTTCTCTTCCTCTGTTCTTTCGATGCCAACTTTCGCATTAAAGTCGCCCATGATTATCATGATATCTCTTTTTTCCACTTTTCCTAAAGTCTCTTGTAAACTGTTGTAAAATTCATCAATTTCATCATTATCTGCTGCAGATGTGGGTGCATAAACTTGTAAAATTGTGATGTTCCTTTTCTTTCTCTTGAGTCTAATCATGAGAAGTCGATCACTAATCGGATTGTATCCAAGTGGTGCTATAGATGCTTTCTTTGTCAGGAAGAAACCAACCCCGCTCTGACCGCCCTTTTCCTTCCCTGAGTATATGAAGGTCTCTCCTGTTTGAGTTATAAAATGACCTTGTCTGGCCCATCTATGTTCAGAAATGCCCAGTATGTCTGTTTTGGTTCTTTCCATTTCTTTACTAATCATACAAAGTTTTCCCTGATGTAGGCTTCTTACATTCCACATGCCTATTCTTAACTTTTTCTTTAGTCCGATGTCAGGGCTTTCCGCAGTAACACAGTCAGGTTTTTGGCCGTCATCACCATTACTTGTACTTGCTCTGGCATTGTTCTCTTCCCCAGTTCGCATGGTCGATCTGCCTGGCCTGGGGGCCTCACCATCAGATCTTTATGTTTCGAGATTCATCATTCTTGGCTGTCATGCAAAAAACTTTCTTATCCACCCGTAATAAGATGCACCATCATCTCTTCCCCATGCCTACTGATATCCCTTCCTCCTTCCATACCTGTCGGTCTCTTGAGCACAAAACATGTAGACTGAATCAATAAAAACCTTACAAAGACCCCATAAAATGTTACATGAAAAACGTGTAATTAATTATATAAGAAACATAATTTGTATTTTTTACTTGGTCATTGTATTCAGTCATGGTGGTTCCTGTGATGATTTACATTTTGTATGTTATATTGTACATTAATTCATATATTCACTGACTTTTTTACACATTTGTTACAAGTTAAAAGAAATATAATAATATTATTGTGTTCAAAGTCTTGAGATTACATATGACAAAGATTTTCAAGTATTCTTGTGTTCTATGCTGCTGGTAGAGATGAATTAATGTGTGTGTCTAGACAATTAATACAAGTCCAGAAGTGTCACCCTTCTTCCTCTTTCTTCCTTTCTGGTAAGGTGACTCTGTATAACAGCACACTGTCACAATATATTATAGATGTATGTTCATTAATCTTTCTGTGTTACTTATAATTTCTTTTTTTTTAAAATAGATCTGATAATGTAGAGTATTTGTGAAAAGCATGATAAAGATATATGGAAAATTATTTAAACTTTGCCCTTAACCCTTTTTGCACGAAGCAGTTAAAGAGACTTCTGTCATTTTTAAAAACCGAGCATTTATCCTGTATTAGGTTTCTTACTTACTTAGTCATTCCCCTTCTACTGTGAGGTGTAGAGGTTTGGAAGAGAGAGCGCCAGACTATCCTATCGGCTATCTTCCTCCTGGCCTGGTACCATTCTAGTCCTCGGTCCTTCAAAGATTGTCTAATGTTGTCCTCCCAGCAGACTTTGGGTCTTCTTGGAAGTTTGGATCCCTGGCTCTTAGTTTCCCATGCTTGTTGTGGTAGCTGATCTTCTCCCATTCCGCAGACATGGCCAAACCATCTTAGTTGGGTCTGTTCTACTTGGGTCTGCAGGGGGTGGGATTTTAGACCTGGACATATCGTCTGGTTGTGGTCCATGTCTCTTCTTGTTACTTCAACCACCTTCATAAATTACCTCATTTCTGAGGTCTGGATCTGGCTTTTGTGGGTTGTAGTTATTGCCCATGACTTGCATCCATATGTCAAGACTGGGACATAGGTGGAGCGGTATACAGCCATCTTTCTTACAAACTTCTCTCTTGCTGAGGAATCCTCGATTTATGGCCTGAAAAAGTCTCCCAGCTGCTGCTTTTCGAGCTGCTCTTCTTTGATGCCTCCCTTCCAGTCTATAACTGCTCCAAGGTATTTAAAGTTGTCGACCTGCTCCAGGACCTGTTCTCCCAGCTTAATCTGATGTCTTCTTTCTTCTTGTGATATTACCATGGTTTTTGTTTTAGAGCTGCTTATGACCATCCCTCTCTTCTCCAGCTCTTCCATCCAGACTTGCTGGTTGGATTGAAGATGTGCCTCTGATTTAGCAATCAGGGCAACATCATCAGCAAATGCCAGCTCTGAAATACAAACCTGTCTCATCTTCCAGTACCCCACTGAATACTTTCTTGCTCTTTCCTTACAAGCCTTGATGACATCGTCCATGAGGAGTATGAAAAGATAAGGTGACAGGATATCACCTTGTCTTACACCAGTGGTGGTCCTGAACTCTTCTGACGTATGGTTTGCTGTCCTCACATAATTTCTGCAAGACTTGTAGAAGCTCTTTATAGCATGAATCAGAGGTGATGGAATGTTCTTCCTTGCCAAACAGTCCCAAAGTTTGCTTCCGGGGACCCTGTCAAGATACCCTGAAATAGAAACATGAGCTGTTGACATCAGTGATGTTATAAACACAAATAAAAAAATATTTTCCAGAACTAACACAACACACAATTTCTATAGATATAACATTGTATAACGCATGATATTCATGAAAGTTTGCAAATATTCAGTAGAGGGAAAGTCATTCTGTGCTGACCTTAGTGTAAACATATGTTAAAATAATGTGTGCTCATAATGAAGGAAATTAACTGTTTATTTTACTGATGGATATTCAAGTTATAGAATCAAATGTGATGCTGCAAAACCATCTGAATATCCCTGATTTTAAATTTTGACTAAGCCATATGTCTTGCTAAAATTTTATAGAGCTACACAATTTAGGACATCTAATAAATTATTGCTTATCATGCTGAGGTTATTTATTTATATCAAAATCCCATATAATTTCAGATGTGCCTTACCAAGCCCAGATCATCTACACCAATAAAAGATTGTACAAGAATGATTATACCAGTGCTGCATTGTTGACAGATGACAACTATGATGAGTATGAAATAACTGGAAGTGATGTAGCTGTACATTCCATTATTTGTCAAGACAGATCAGCAGGCATTGGTGAGACCCAGAATGATTTCACTGTCACAGTTCAAAGTCAAAGTTGGTCAAATCACATCAGAAAGGAAAGTGATAAACTTGATGGGGTTGATATGAGTTGTGGATTTTTGACTAACATGCAGAGTAAGGAAAAACAAAACCCTTATGAACATGATGTTTGTGGTGTAATGCTAGCACATTGTTCTACTCAGAAAAAACTAAATAGAATACATTCTGGAGAGAAGCCTTACAAGTGTGATGTTTGTGGTGTAGGGTTTACAGATGGTTATAATTTGAAAGTACACAAAAGAATACATACTGGAGAGAGGCCTTATAAGTGTGATGTTTGTGATAAAGGGTTTACAGTTGGTTCTAATTTGAAAGTACACAAAAGAATACATACTGGAGAGAGGCCTTATAAGTGTGATGTATGTGGTGTAATGTTTATACACTCTGCTAATCTGAAAAAACACAAAATGACACATTCTGGAGAGAAGCCACACAAGTGTGATGTTTGTGGTGTAGGGTTTACAAAGCCATGTACTCTGAAAGCACACAAAATAATACATACTGGAGAGAAGCCTTACAAGTGTGGTGTTTGTGGTGTAGGGTTTACAGGACATAGTGATCTTAATAATCACAAAAGAATACATATTGGAGAGAAGCCTTACAAGTATGATGTTTGTGGTGAAATGTTTATACCCTCTGTTAGTCTGAAAACACACACAATGACACATTCTGGAGAGAGGCCACATAAGTGTGATGTTTGTGGTGAAGAGTTTCTGCAGTCCTCTAGTCTCAAAGTACACAAAAGGATACATACTGGAGAGAGGCCATACAAGTGTGATGTTTGTGGTAAAGGGTTTACAGTTAGTTGTAATTTGAAAGAACACAAAAGAATACATACTGGAGAGAGGCCTTATAAGTGTGATGTTTGTGATGTAATGTTTATGCACTCTGCTAATCTGAAAACACACAAAATGACACATTCTGGAGAGAAGCCACACAAATGTGATGTTTGTGGTGTTGGGTTTACAAAGTCTTGTACACTAAAAGCACACAAAATAATACATACTGGAGAGAAGCCTTACAAGTGTGATGTTTGTGGTGTAGGGTTTACACGAAGTAGTGATCTTAATAATCACAAAAGAATACATACTGGAGAGAAGCCTTACAAGTGTGATGTTTGTGGTGTAATGTTTATACACACTGTTAGTCTGAAAACACACAAAATGACACATTCTGGAGAGAGGCCACATAAATGTGATGTTTGTGGTGAAGGGTTTCTGCAGTCCTCTAAACTCAAAGTACACAAAAGAATACATACTGGAGAGAGGCCTTATAAGTGTGATGTTTGTGGTGTAGGGTTTACAACGGATTCTAATTTGAAAGTACACAAAAGAATACATACTGGAGAGAGGCCTTATAAGTGTGATTTTTGTGGTGTAATGTTTATACACTCTGGTAATCTGAACAGACACAAAATGACACATTCTGGAGAGAGGCCACACAAGTGTGACATTTGTGGTGAAGGGTTTACGCTGTCCTCTAGTTTCAAAGTACACAAAAGGATACATTCTGGAGAGAGGCCACATAAGTGTGATGTTTGTGGTGACGGGTTTCTGCAGTCCTCTAAGCTCAAAGTACACAAAAGGATACATACAGGAGAGAGGCCTTATAAGTGTGATGTTTGTGGTGTAGGGTTTACAACAGATTCTAATTTGAAAGTACACAAAAGAATACATACTGGAGAGAGGCCTTTTAAGTGTGATTTTTGTGGTGTAATGTTTATACACTCTGGTAATCTGAACAGACACAAAATGACACATTCTGGAGAGAGGCCACACAATTGTGACATTTGTGGTGAAGGGTTTATGCTGGCCTCTAGTTTCAAAGTACACAAAATGACACATTCTGGAGAGAGGCCACATAAAGGATGTTTGTGGTAAAGGGTTTATGCTGGCCTCTAGTTTCAAAGTACACAAAATGACACATTCTGGAGAGAGGCCACACAATTGTGACATTTGTGGTGAAAGGTTTATGCTGGCCTCTATTTTCAAAGTACACAAAATGACACATTCTGGAGAGAGGCCACACAATTGTGACATTTGTGGTGTAGGGTTTTTGCAGTCCTCTAGTTTCAATCAACACAAAAGATTACATACCAGAGAGAATAAATATAAATAAACAAATAAGAAGGTATTAGATCAGTTTTACAAATTAACAGTACACAAAATGTTTCAGGTTTTACCCTTCATCACCAACAGTTACAAATAAACAAGGACAAGAAATATAGACAGGTTAAAGTAATATACTATAGATGCTACACAACACGTATTGTGCATATAATTATATGTTGTTCGTCCATCACGGGTGATGCAGACCACTCTGTTCATCCAATTATTAGGAATATGTTAGATTACTCTATGGGTATGAAGGTGGCTGATGAGCCTGATGCGGGCCTTGAAAGATCTTGGACAGTGTGGGCAGGGAATGTTTGCTTCATGTAAAGGTTTTATTTCACGGTCTTTTCTAGCTTGTCTCCGCTGTTCCGCTGCTGCTCTTCTGGATGATTCGCATGCCGCTGCACCTTTACGAAGAGATGTGCGCCAAGCAGTTCGGTCTTGCGCAGCAGCATCCCATGTGTCTGGGTTTATGTCAAAGGTTTTCAATGACGTCTTTAACGTGTCTTTGAAGCGCTTCTTTTGGCCACCATGGGAGCGTTTACCCTTCTGCATCTCACCATAAAAGAGTATCTTTGGCAGTCGATGGTCTGGCATGCGGACTACATGACCTGCCCAGCGAATCTGTGACTGCATCAGAATAGTATGGATGCTAGGGATACCAGCTCTGTCAAGAACGGCGGTATCCGGGATCTTGTCTTGCCATTTGATGGTCATTATCTTCCTGAGACAGACTGTATGGAAGTGGTTTAGCTTCTTTACGTAGCGCCTGTATACAGTCCATAATTATATACATGAAATAGAACAACACAGGTGAAGATCAATAATAAAGCAAGGAAAATACAAAAACCGAAAAAATATAATGACAATTAATTCAATCAACGAAAATCAAAAGCAGAAAATGGAATAACAAAATAAGAAGCCCTGATATGATACTATCGGCAAAAGATGTGGAGAAGCGGTAAATACAATCATGAAAAAGTGATGGGTGAAATAAAGAAGTCTGAAACAGCGGAAAGCCAATAAATAACAGAGTAAGCAAAACGATGTTGCTCATTTAAACCATGAGCAGAAAGACAGCCCATTTTGAAAATGAGATGATTCTCTAGAGAAAAGTGAGTTCGGTCATCACAGAAGCAGGCTCTTAAACCAGTCACCAAAGCATCAAGGGAACCGGAATCATCTGGGCTATTAAAATGAAGGGCCACAGGTTTAGGTTCCCTGTTTTAATGTCATTTAAGTGCTCATGGAATCTATCTGCCAAATGTCTGCCAGTTTCACCAATGTAGGTAATGTTGCATCTTTTACAGATAATGGCATAAATGAGATTCCTAGATTCACATGTAAATGACTCTCTAATAATAAAATTGCCCTTCTGAAATAAAACAGTCTGAGTTTGGAGCACATGCGCACACGTACATCTAGGGCGGTGACAAGACTGTGTACCAAAATATGGAAAGCTAGTATTCATCAAGCGGCTGTGTACAAGAATGTCCTTGAAATTCTTATCCCTTCAAAATGCTACCAGAGAGATAATGGTAACAACCCATTGTGTCTTCAGTCATGTACCTTATAATTGTAGCACCTCATTGTGACTGTAAGTCATGTACCTGATAATGGTAACACCCCATTGTGACTTAAGTCATGTACCTGATAATGGTACCAACCCATTGTGTCTCAAGTCATGTACCTGATAATGGTAACACTCCATTGTGACTTAAGTCATGTACCTGATAATGGTAACATTCCATTGTGACTTAAGCTGATAACTGACCATACTGGGGGTGATGATGCCATAACATACACTGATGCGTCTGTTCTCTGTGATGAGAAATAAGGGTCTAGCATCAGACTCAGTACTTGCTTTGGAAGGTCCATAATGAATGGCTACAGCATGAATAAAAACTTATATAAAGGCCATTAATCCTTAAGGCACTGGTGTGGATATGCTACCTTGGTTATGCAATGTAGAAGCACCTGACAGTGAGAGAGTTGACAGACTAGTCCAGAGAGTACGCACATTGAGGACACTGGATATGGCTAAGGGAGATATAATAATGACATTCAACAATCGCCTGTTAGAGAACAATGCTGCATTGGATGAATCAGCAGGACCCAGGCTGCTGGAATTTAACATCAAGCATACAACTAGCAGAGATGGATGTATGACAGGATGGATCATGTGTCTTTACACCCAGTGCACTCCAGGAAAACCAGCATTCCAACCCTTCGACATTTGCTGAGGGAGGATGTGCAGTTATGGGTTTCCTTGTAGTTCAATTCTGAACCACAGTAATCGCGATGAAGGAATTTAATTAATAGTATGGGACCAAATAACATCATTCGTTTCATTTTCCTGTGTTATCCTGTAATTCATTCTGTGCTCTTCCTTTTATTTTGCCCACCTCTGACAGTAGTGATTTTTTATTCATTGTTTACATTTTCTTCCTTCAATTCTTGTCATGTCTGGGCTTCATCGACCATCATTACTGATTAGTGTAATCACTTTCCTTTGAAACCATATTGACTTCTGGATCTGTAGAGTGAAAGGTTATTTATGAGTGCGTACACATTTCTGACCAGACAGTGAAGGCCGAATTAGTATGTATACAAAACAGATGACCACAGTCATTTGTCTTATCACTAATACGGTTGTTGTTACATCCAATTTCTTGTCTGAGATGGAACAAGAAAACCCAGGTTTGTTGCTTGATAGTTGAATGTTTGCACAGGAGCGTGTTGGAAAATATCAGTCTGGTGACAGATTAAAGACACCCACTTAAGATAAAATTAAGATTTTGGAACATGAAATATGATGTAATTGTTTCCAGGCAGTTTGTAGTAGGCAATAGTTACAATAAGTTGTCAATCTGGAAAGACATTATCAGTGTTAGATCTATGAAGTCATGCATGTAAACATGATCTATATCAATGGAAGAGACAATACCTTATATGGGAGGGAAGTGAAAAATTCAAATTTGATGTGTCGCACGGACATTTTCAATAAGAGGGTAGTGAGAATATACCCCTACCAAAGTACACAAGTTGTTTGCTATTGGTTTGGCATTTGAGATGTTAAAATACGACATTTCTGATTGGAGCCTTGTCGTATAGTAGCAACGTTGATGCTTGGGCCGAATGTTGCTTATAATCTAGCACATTCTGAGATTAAGGCACATTTTTTTAACTCTACATTTACTAATATGTGTGATGTATAAAGGAAATATAGCCTACAGCATCTGACAGCCTGATTTACTCACACTTAATCCGCGCCTCTTTTTCTTGAGATGTAAACAAACAGGAAGCTTACCAACTTTTGTGACCTGCCAGCATAACAGGGAGCTAACTCTGGTTTGTTTAGCTGAGCTTCTCACACAAGCGGACCTGTCAATCATCAGATATTAGACAGACGTACTTGGGATAACACCGGACCTCTTTGAAGTGAGACGAGCAGACTAAAATATTTTCTCGTGTACTCTCTGATGTTCATACATACAGGGGGAGACAACCATGTAATCTCCAGAAGCGGGTAAATCTACTAGACCCCATTACATGGTTCCAAGTCTTTTGTTGTCGATTAGCAGTGCCAACAGAAGCGACCGTGGAAACCTTTTATCTTGGGAACTGTGTTCTGATTTTTCTCTACTGTGAAACGGTGGTGTGAAAATTAACATCCTCTAGAGATCATAATAACATGATGTATATAAACTGTGGATCCTCAAATCGGTTATCAGTTGTCGCTCAGAATTTTTCGGAGAGTCTAAACATGTTATCTAGAACCATTGGGAATAGATGTGTTGATAGTTTCGTAGTGTTTTCTTTCTGGATTTCTGGTAATATAAATTTGTGCTTAAGCATATTAAAGTGTTAACAGTTTATCATCTTAAATTCACTGTGACTTTTTAGATGTTAGAACCAGTGGAATATAACGCATAGCTATTTGTGTACCAGTTGTGCAGTCTAATGATAATTTTATCACCTGCTTTATCACACAGAAAGAGACATTTAGCTGATTGAATTAATACACTAGGCGCGATGGATAATTGACGGAATAGAATTCACTTTTATTTCATTTTGTGTAATTTTAGTAAGTGACTTGTTTAAATACCATGCACCGACCTTCTAATAGCTACTTAGCAACAGGCGATATTTGTTAAAGTGCACGTATGGATAAATTAAATAATAACTGACACTTTACGCTGATTGTTAGCGCGCGCAGAATGAGCGGGGTGGGCACATACCCTCACCTGGCCTAGAGACGCAGCGCTAGGAATAGGCTAGAGACATTGTGTGCTTATATGTAGATATTTTATCAGAAGCATTTTGTCATATTGTTTCTCCATCCTTAGGCATGACCTGATCAACGGCGACCAGAGGTTTTATTTGGGTCTATTTTGGCTTTATTTTGGTCTATGTCGGGCCTTTTCTCCATTTACTGCTTGGATTAAAGTTGTCTTCTTTTGGCTTACGCGTCTACAAGTTCAGTTGTGAACAGGACCGGCCACAAAGACTAACTAACATTTTAATAGTAAATTTTAACTGGACATACAAATACCCAGATATATTTTTTCAATTTATCAGCCCACTGGGGTGTGAAAGATATAACATTTCTCCTGACGTTTGATAGTCGTATCCAAGTGGATCTTTATCCAGAAGAGTTACGCTATTTCAGAATCGGCACTCACCAGAGACGGTCGATAGGATTTACCACCATCATAAATTAACAATAATTAACAGTTTTAGCAATCATATGTTTTCCTACTGTTTACTGTGAACACCAGATCTCAGAGAGTTTTGGCATTAACTATTCAAGGTGACATTGTTTATCCAGGAATCAACCACCCAGTTAGGCATCCCCATTATAAAATTTAATTATTAGTGGAGGGACTGGGGCCCAATTCGGAAGATACAAACACTGAACCTTAAATACATATTCAGGGATAATACACCCAAGAGATTGTTTCACCAAGATTAGGTAAGGAGAGATTGAGAGGCCACATATGAAAGAGAGAGATTGAAATATTTTCTTTAGTACAGGAAACATTGTATCATCTGCACTCTGTTTGACTATTGTTTAATTTTACTGGATAGCATTCAGTAGGAACTTCGTTCTTTTTCTTTACTGTCTATACTGTAACCTAGTTTTAACCTTTGGGGTTATTAACTTGTTGGGTTCTTTTTCTTCTCAATGAGGGGAGGGCACAAGTATTCTGTTATTTTTCTATATATGTAATTCTGTAGTATCTGATCTTTCTTCTCTTTTAGATATTCGATGTTCTAAAGTTTAATGATAATAAACAACAAAAGAACTAAACTTTGTGTGTTGGTCAGACCCATACCCATTTAACCATAGTTTTTTTCCATGTTTGTGTGTCTTGTTGTCACATAGCTGTGTGTGTGTGGTTAATGTAACTTATATTTCTCAATATAGGGAAGTGGAAGATTGTCTTATACTAAATTATAGTCATATAGATAGGCTGGACTAGAGAAACTATTCAGTCCAGAGACAGATCTTCTCCTTAAACTATTCACTCTTGAAAACTCTATTTCTTACACCTTTGCTTCTCACGTACTATCACCATCCCCTATACTCAGGCGGGACCATAAATAACTTTAAAACCTATCTAAATGCGACAATACAGAAAGCCCAGAATCATGGTAATCTGAACGCACAGTCAAAGTGGGATTTTATTATAAATGAATACCCTAGACCATGTGGAAGACCGAGTTGTCGAAACTATTCTCTGAGCCACAAGTCTGTATTGCCCAAAGTTATTTGGGGTATGTTGTACATTTTATCTATATATATATATATATAAAAGGCAAAATCCAGTTGTTTGATTCTTTGTTCTTGATACAAATCCGCATGTCATATTATTTCTTAATGAATTTTGGCAGAGATTCTCTTTATTTACTGCCAAGTAATGCTGTGTAATTATGTCATAATTTAATATTGTAATTATGACATATATTTTATTTAAAGTTTTCCTATAAAAATGTAAACAAGCCATTTAATTCTCAGGGGCCATAATCAAGGGATAGAGACGTTCTACAGAAATCACAGGACATAACACAAATGTTAAAACTATTATTTCATGTTTGTAATTAATAACCATATGTTTGCATGTTTTACAACATACTTGAAAATGTTTAATTACACACTTTTAATTTAATGGGGAAATAGAAAAAAAAGTTCAGTTTTAATGTAGCACTTTCATTTTTTCACTGTCATTTAAATGGTACTGATTTTGCCACATGATTTCTAATTGCATTGGAGCTGTATTGATTTATATATTAAAACCAGTGAATGTTCTGTGTGAATCTTCATTCGAAGTAAGCAGCATCCACTGAGCAGGTTTAAATTGAATGATTAAGTATTTTTTTTAATATTTATAAATGTTCACAGCATGCCTAAAATACGTCAACAAGGGAATTTAAATTGTAAAACAGCTGTATCAACATATGTAAAAACCAAACTTACTCGATAGTCTCTCTTCTTTTTTTTTTTTTTTTTTGCAATTAGTTTTAAGTCATTTTATAGCAAAACTTTAGTTTTTGCAGAAAACAAAACTACAAAAAATACGCATTTTTAATTTGAATGAAAATCTATTGAGATTTTGAGTTGTGTTTTTTTTTTCTTCTAAAAAAAAAATTTTGAAGCATTTTTAAAATACTGCATCAAGCAGTAGAAATTGTAAAATAATTTGGTTTCCACCGCTTTGTTTAAAAAAAAAAAAAAAAGCGTAAGCTGGTGCCAAAGATACACAAGTGAAAATCTGTGAATTCTCGCCTCAAACTCAAAGCATTACACTTTGGAGACAGATTAAGAAAATTTGAGTGACAACCGATATGCAAGTTCATTCATTGTATTTTCCGTCACCTAAGATATTGCATTAAATATCCAGGATTGGGCGTGAACTTTTGCGTGATGTGTGCCTTCCTCTACTACTATTCTGGATGACAGTGCTCTTCTGTTCATTAAACCATTGGCGAACATTTGAATTGCTCGCTTGGCAATGTGTAGTTTTGAACGGACAAATGTCTTCCCATCGTTTGGGCCAAAAGTAAACCGCTTGAAGGTTACTCATAGTGGTTCCCACGGGAACATGTTCCCCCAATGAGGATATATGAGCCGCTTTCATAACGGAGGGTCTTAAGGGGGAGAGGCACTACTAGTTGTCTACCTACCCCGCCTCGTCCGTCGATAAACAATTCCATCTTCTTTGTGGAAAGTTCCAGCTGAAGCCTGGGTTGTCTGTATGTGACGCTGTTCAGAGTACGACGCTAGGGTAATATCATCCGTCTGTGATTGTCGTAACTGTGCTTAACTAGCCTACATAGAAATGTCGAATTGAGGTACGAGTTATCCAATGTTGAGTATTGGGTATTCTGCTCAAATTCTTTCTTGGTAGTTTAATCCTCCTGGTTGTCCAAGTTATGACGAACAGAACACAAACTGTCGAATATCGTGTCGCATACCTGGCCAGAAGTAGTTCGATAAGACCTGTTTTCCCTGGGCTTATGAACCATTAAGGGAGTGGGGCCGGGCAGAATGCATTTACTTCATTAGGCGGGTGCAATATGGGACTCGGGAGTGGAACTTCTAATTATCTCTTGTAGCCTACCCATATGTAAACCAAACCTTTATCCCTGTAAAAATGCTACCTGAGGAGTACGGGAGTAATTGTCATACAACTTTGAAAAGCAAGGCGTTAAGAGTTTTATCGGCCCTTTGTGCCTGCTTCAGCTCCGAAATATTCGGGCTGATTAGAGATGACAACTCAGGGGTCGATTAGGCGTGTTCGGGTTCTCTCTCTCTTGTGTCGGCCTGTAGTCACGTGATGGATCTCAAAGAAACACATATTTTCTTCCTAAAATGAGAGGGTAGACTGAATCGTCTACTGCTGTGGCATTGATTTTTTCCAGCACATATCGAGTTGAGACATCAATGTCCGCAACCGGAAGAAGCAAAGGCTTTATATTCTTCTGGGGCCGCTGTATTTCAACAATTTCACCAGTATATTGGTGGGCCTTTATCAAAGATGGAGAAACAAGAGCTGAACATTCTAAGCCTGAATCATATAAGCACGGCATGGCGAGGTTACCAATGGTTACTTGCTCAGTAACAGAAGGGTGGCTGGGATTTTGTTCATATGCCTGGGGTTCATGGCTCCCTATCGGCCCCCTGATCAGGCATGCGACAATATAAGGGCCTATTTTTGGCCTCTTACAATCGTATGTGAAATGCGCATTGGTTTTTGCATGATTTATGATATCGTCTTCCAGTTCCCCGGGTTGAATTGCTCTGTTACTGCCTGGTACTGTCCTGTGGTTTTTGTGGTTGTTGTTGTGGCTGTTTTGCCATGTTGTGTGAGGTATTGGTCGTACTCTTGGAGTCAGTGAAGAGGCGCTTCTCTCGTTTGAGGTGACTATTGTGTGGGCACCTTTGAGACGGGTTCACTTCCGACTGGGCGCTCTGGTACTGATCAGCAAACAGTACCATCTATTCAAGAGTTTCTGCCCCGTGCTCCGCCAGGAACTTTCTCATGTCAGGGGTGAGCGAGTCCTTGAACTGCTCCACGATAATCATCTTTTGTAGCCTTTCATACGATTCGTCAAAGGCGCTGAGTGATGTTCACCTCTCCAAATACATAGCCATACATGTAACAAACTGCTTGTACGATTCATCTTTTTGCCTCTTGGCTTCCCGGAATTTGCTCTGAAAAGTTTGTGCATTTAACTGACAAGGTTGAAGCAAGGCTTTCTTCGACAAATCATAATTGTTGTTGTCTTCCGGGGCCATTTTGAGGAAGACATCGTAAGCAGGTCCTCTCAAACTCTGAGATAACTTCATGTTGTATCTCTTCCTATCTAATTCATCGATGGCAGCTAAAGACTCAAACCTAGCAAGATAAATGTCTATTTCCTCAGAAGCCTCCGAGTAGACATCTAAATGAAAAGAGGCCGCGCTTGGAACTACCACGTGAGAAATATTTCTCCCATCACTACCGTGACATAGCTAGATTTGATTCTTCTTCCTTCAATTTCTAGTTCTTTAAGTCTGAGTGCGTGGAAATTGTCCGCGTCCAAATCGGCCTTTAGTCGGTCAGCTTGTTCCTTCTCACATTCTCTTCGTTTTCTCTCTCCTTTTCAGTCTTCTGCTCTTCAAAAGCTCTTTGCATTTCTTTCTTTTCCTTTTCATGTTCTCTCGCTATTTTCCTTTCTTCATTTTCAGCAGCCTTTTCTGCTTTCTCCTGATCTTTGGCTGCTCTCTCCTTTTCAAACTTCCTCTCTTCATGTGCTCTTTCTTGCTCAACTTTAATCGAACTAAGCACACAATCTGTCAGAGTTTGGCCTGTCATTCCCAGTTCCCTACTGATATTCAGATAAAAGGTGTGGAGGTTTTGTGGTTCGGCCATGCTGTGCAAGGAGATTGTTTAGAGGCTACATGAAATTACACTTGCTACTTAACTAAAATAAAATTAGCGGCTCTAAGTTCAAAATACTAGCTGACTAAAGTTATAAAATCCACAACAATGATAACAGAAATTAGGCTTCAGCAATGGACAATTTTGTTCTCTTCCAATTATGTTTAGAGAATTTCTTTGTTTTTATTTTATCAATTATTAACTTTACTTTTAACGTATTTCACCTTATTTATTTATTTATTTATTGAAAGACGTATGAGCAGATCTATCTAAACTTACTTACTTACTTAGTCGTTCCCCTTCTACCGTGAGGTGTAGAGGTTTGGAAGAGAGAGCGCCAGACCATTCTATCAGCTGTCTTCTTCCTGGCCTGGTTCCATTCTAGTCCTCGGTCCTTCAAAGATTGTCTAATGTTGTCCTCCCAGCGAACTCTGGGTCGTCCTGGAGGTCTGGATCCCTGGCTCTTTGTTTCCCATGCTTGTCGTGGTAGCCGATCTTCTCCCATTCTGCAGACATGGCCAAACCATCTTAGTTGGGACTGTTCTATTTGGGTCTGCAGCGGATGGGATTTCAGGCCTTGACGTATCGTCTGGTTGCGGACCATGTCTCTTCTTGTTACTTCAACCACTTTCCTCAGATACCTCATTTCTGAGGTTTGGATCTGGCTTTTGTGGGTTGTAGTCATTGCCCACGACTCGCATCCATATGTCAAAACTGGGACATAGGTGGAGCGGTATACAGCCATCTTCGTTTTCTTACCAACCTCTTTCTTGCTGAGGAATCCACGATTTATGGCCTGAAAAAGTCTCCCAGCCGCTGCTTTTCGAGTGGCCAACTCTTCTTTGATACCTCCCTTTCGGTCTATAATAGCTCCGAGATATTTAAAGTGGTCGACCTGCTCCAGGACCTGTTCTCCCAACTTAATCTGATGTTTTCTTTCTTCTCGTGATATCACCATGGATTTTGTTTTAGAGCTGCTTATGACCATCCCTCTCTTCTCCAGCTCTTCCTTCCAGACTTGCAAGTTGGATTGGAGATGTGCCTCTGATTTAGCAATCAGGGCAACATCATCAGCAAATGCCAGCTCCGAAATATAGACCTGTCTCATCTTCCAGTACCCCACTGAATACTTTCTTGTTCTCTCCTTACATGCCTCGATGACATCGTCCATGAGGAGTATGAAAAGATAAGGTGACAGGATATCACCTTGTCTTACACCAGTGGTGGTCCTGAACTCTTCTGACTTATGGTTTGCTGTCCTCACATAATTTCTGCAAGACTTGTAGAAGCTCTGTATAGCATGAATCAGAGGTGCTGGAATATTCTTCCTTGCCAAACAGTCCCAAAGTTTGCTCCAGGGGACTCTGTCAAACGCCTTTTCCAGATCTATGAAACAAAGATGGATCTCACTCTTATACTCAAGGGCCTTTTCACTCAACTGTCTGAGTGTGAAGATTAGGTCTTGAGTACTTCGGTTTGCTCGGAATCCGCACTGGACCTCATCCAATTGTGGCTCAGCTAGGCGTCGGAGTCTCTGCTCTAGGATTCTAGAGTAGATTTTACCAGACTATCTAAACTAATAACTAATAATACTGTTTCAGTAAATCTAGAATTTATTGTCAGATTTCTAGGGAAAATAACATTTAGGTTCTTAATCCAAGACAAGTCTCCCGAGTTGAATTATCAAACATGTGATCCCACGTTCAATAATTCCAAGGCGAGACCCCAATTGTCATGTGTAGCCTCCTCTGCTTTGCAGTAGTAGTCTAGCAGTGGCCAAAACTCAAGAGTATCTAAATGGGTCATCAAAGGCTCTACCTTCGCACAAGATTACTCTTGGCAGAATAGTAAATAGAAGGGTAATGACGCTTCTATCTCAAGGGAGTTTCCACAAGATAATTCAGAAATCGAGAACAATGTTGCATAGGGCA
The DNA here is from genome assembly GCA_024509875.1 of Oreohelix idahoensis. NCBI lineage: Eukaryota > Metazoa > Mollusca > Gastropoda > Stylommatophora > Oreohelicidae > Oreohelix > Oreohelix idahoensis. Next base: position 207,968 of record JAMPIV010016046.1, read on the forward strand.
GAGAAATTGTTAACTTATATCTGATCCATCCCATTTTGTGAAGAATTAAGCTATGTTTATAGCCCGTTCAAGCCGCCAGCTGACGTAAATCCAGTGACATTCCCTTTTACAAGAAGTAGCTCTATAGATGTAATTATATATATTAAAAGAGTCTTGCTCATTCATTTGCTTTCACACTTATAATAACTGAATCAACTATGATTGTTATGTGTTAAAATATCATGTAACAAATTTAATAATCAATTAGTTTTAACATGTTAAAATAGTGAAGACATGGTGGTGAATTTTAGATGAAAATAAAATTTCTCGTCATTGAGACTTGGTTTGAGGATTTGAATTAAAATTAAAATGTGTCCTAAGTTTTGTGTGTGCATTTAACAATCGCGTGAAATATACTAATTTCATATGTTGAGGTTGCCAGCCTCATATATAATCACTTAGCAAGGAAAACATGTCAAATTCACATTTGTAAAATAAATGTTTACAATTACCCCAAAGTAACTTTTGAGAACACAATCTCCTGACACAGTTAGAATGGACACTAGCAACTTAGGTTTCAATCCTTTCGAATCCCTTGGTCTGGGAAATTCCTCTTATGACGGGTGATCTTATTCCTTAGGACTCCAGTCTTTGTATTTAAAAAATGCTGGTATACTTTTTTAAGTTTTAAAGTTGCCCAAATACTTCGATCTTGGTCCTTAAGTTTCCAGTATCTGTATTTAAAATGCGAGTTTACTTGAAAGTTTAAAATTGCCCAAATATTTCGATCTGTCCTTATAATTGTGAAATCCTTTGTCCGATCCTTCTCTTTCTGGCTCCTGGGAGTTGCTAATTTGGCGTTGCGTTGCAGTCTGATCTGTGACTCCGATTTTGCTAGATTATATTTCCAATTCTCAGTTCAAATCCCAGATTGTACTTCCGACGAATTAGCCAATGAGAACCATTGTGTATTCCGGCTCTCACTTTACACCAATCCAATCTCTTTTGCACTATATGGGTACGGGTGTTTAAATCATAATACCCCCGCATGTTTTAAAATATTGCATTTTAAATTTTCATCGCGTGACAACTTTCTAATAAGTGCAGTAATACTTCCGCTGCATACAAATCCTCAATGATTGCCTGGCTCATAATATCTCATGAGAGATGTTTTATCTGTATTAATTACACAGAAAATGTATGGGTTAAAGAGATAAGCCGATTATCAACCACGTACTCAAATCGTTCACAAGACAGATAATTGCTGATACAGCCCGGAGCGCAAACATTATTTGACGACACCTGACTGTCGATCGTTCTGTCTGCCTGTTAAGGAATGAAGTTAATATGTCATGGTATATTGCCACACACAGGCATATAGCCATTGTTATTTGAGGAAATATGTATATTTGTGGTAACTCATGTTTTTGCACGATTTTTAACTTGTATTGAACACTGCATATTTAATACGTCACCGGTTGTCAATGACGTAACTCGTTTGCGCTAATTTATTGTAACGGCTAATATTCCGGGCCTTTCGTATGCTTTATTCGTCCAAGCAAAACATGTTTCGAGCTCCCGGAATTGTGGAGGTGTATGGTACCTTTATGTGGCATTAATATAACTTTGAAGGCCACCACCTGTTTTTCAACGATCGTTAAGATCGTCCTGAACTTATGAAGAAGTTCCGCAACTTATAGAGAAGTATTTTATTCAAGAAATATACATTCACGTTTTCGGGTCCACATTACTTGGTGTAGCGAGTCTTTTATATTGTAAATGTCATTATTGAGTAACCGGATGGTTACTGTGGCCAAAATCAGTTCTAGGGTAGAACAAGTAGACACCGCAACAAGCCAATATCGATTTAAAGCAAATGAGCCACAAAAAGACGAAGTGGGCGATATATTTACATTTATTCACGATGCTCCAAATTAAAAATACGTTTCCTTTCAACATGCAGATGGCTTATTAGATGCAGTCGTAGATATAACACTAGGCCATCAGTTCATATCTGGAACACGGTCCTTTTCAATTTCCAAATTATTTATTAATATTCATGCATACTCGACATTGAGAATTCATACTCCCTTTAAACGAAGATAGCTAGATACACCTCACAAAAGATCTTAATGTACTAGTGATGGAACAACATAGGGAAGTAGAATAATTGTGTAATGTTCAGGAGCTCACGCACATGCATCCACTCGCCATGACATACAAAAGTCGAAGTCCCTGCAGACGATCTCTGCCTTCTGCATTGCTAGTTTCACGTCTGCCAATCTACCAATTGGAGGCATGACGTCACTTCCTGTATTAATAAATGACTCCGTATAAAATAAACAAACAAGGAGCCCTGTCGAGCTACCTAATGATATCGACACAATCGTTATGAATTTTAATCATAACACTTGGGTGTCGGTGGTTGACAAGCACCTATTAGTACAGTGGCCAGAACTGAATGGATGAGACCATATATGGATGTTCTGTCACTATGCATGCTTCTATGGACTGACCATGCTATTTTTGTTTGAGGAGACAGATGTTAAAGATTCTCTATCTTTTGCCATTGCTTGAATTTTTTTGAAGAACTAAATAAATATTGTACGACGTGTATCATGGACCCATCACCAGACGACCTATGTTCTTTTGCCTGTTTTTTGTCCTGTGGTGACAATGCCCTTTATCCATTCGTGTTGTCAGTACGATGCACTCAAATTAATAGTCCCACTACAATCAGACGACAAACAAGACCAAACGTAACACTGCCCAAGGTGTCAGAAGGCGCGGTGATAACGCTCGAATTCCAGGTGGTCACTCAGTCTGGGCAGGAAATGAATTAAGTCAAAGTCGTTAAACGTTTTGTCGCTGACCTCACTAATTAACCAAGCAGAATGTAAACAATTCTGGGAGTGGTCACAGCAAAATGAATGTAGGGCAACAGTTATGCCAAATAATAGGACGATGATAATACGAAGATGAATGAGAGAAAAAGAGAGGGCACAAAAAGTACATGCAAAAAATCGTTTTGTCACATACTGGCTGACTGACTTACTTACTTAAGTACTGTCTGACTGACTGAGTTACTTACTGACTTATTTATTTACTTATATACTGACTGACTTACTGACTGACTTACTTACTGTCTGATTGACTTACTTTAGCTATTAACCTTACTGTGGGAAAAATGTTTGGCTGTTCCATCATATATATGATCTGAATTCATATGATCTAGAATGTGGTCAACTTTATCAAATTCTGGACACGCTTCATTATGGCGACCGAGTAGGGTTACCAGACGTCTGGCAAGAGGAGGACATGTCCTCATGTTTACAATCCTGTTCTACGCCCGGCAGGCAATTCAGAAAAAAATGACTTTGTCAAGCTTATGACTGAAGATGAAAATTAAAAAGCATGTTTACCTTGGTGGTAACACACAATGTTCGTACAAACAAGACGGTTAAATCTTTTGAGCCTTATTTTTTACAATTGGTGGATCAAAGACAACTAACTCTAAAAACCTAGGGAAAAAAAGCACAACACACAGCACAAATAGGTAATGCCACTACGATAAACTAAATACAAAAGATACAGTTAATCAGAGTCTACAAGCCCCTCAAATACTGCAAGGTGAGATATAAATTAAAGAGCATTCTATGCCATATCCCATATACATTTTAAACATAAGAAATTAGATAAAAGCTTGAAAGGCAGACATGCGTGTACGTCGTTCAAGATTCCAACAACAACGTATCAAGTACCTAGTGTATGTTATTCAAGAACGTAACAAGTATCTAGTGTACATTGTTCAAGACTCCAACAAGAACGTAACAAGTACCTAGTTGTCGCGAGTGGTGCTATAGAGAGTCTGTCTAAGACAAGACAAAAATCTGAGTGAGGCGTAGAAAATAGAAGAAGTCTGAAATAGCGAATGTGAATCGACGTGTGACAGTCAGACGTACAAGATGATACTCTTTTATTCTGCCACTCGGACTTACTCAGATGTCAACTCTATGAAATATGAAGCGAGGGACTGACACGCCAAGTGGTTTTCACAGTCAATGATCACAGATGTACGGGTAGAAGACAATTCTGATCAGCATCAACTTAATTTTCTATGTTTATTAAGATATAAATATAGATAGAAAAAACATACTTTATCTGGCAGGAATTATAATAAAATCACTCCAACAAAGTATGAGTCACTATAAATAACCACAAGAATAACAACGTACAACCTGATTTTGGTTAATAATCCAAACTGGCACCCAAGATGTACACCAAACATTAACTCTCCGAATTGACCCGATAAAAAATGACATTCACTGCGTACTTGAAATAATAACCACCAAATTCGAATCTGTGTCCCCGTCTTTTAATCCCCAGCCTCAAATAGAGGCGATTGGGACTAGGCTACACTAACACGACAAAAAATTAAACACCCCACAGCAAAAGAATGATAATGAACTCTGATATCCTGTGGGTTAAAATGAGTCCAAACTCGGCTTTGCGCAAACGCAACTGTTTACTATGAGACGTGGCCAGTTCAATGGTAACTAGGCGTATAAAGAAAGGGCCCACCGATCTATACTTTAAGACAAGATGGGCACGCTATTCTGCAGATTGGTGATCTTGAATATTATTGGGGCTAAAGGTTAAGCAGCTCCAGGAGCAGAGGGTACCAGCAGCTGTGTACCCGGTAATTCCTCTGCCTTCCTGGTAATTGGTTTTTAGGATTTACCCCAAACCGTTCTCGACTCGAGAAATCGGTCAAGGATGTGATGATACGACCAGAGTGGTGACGAAATGCTTGTTTCCAGGTCGCAACATAGATGGTGTGTGGAAGTTTCTTTCTCAGCTGTGAAAATACAAAAATTATAAGCCATAAGCTAGTCGCCTAAATTAGGGTCCACTAGCTAAAAATACATATACACGAACACATCGAGACGAGAACTGTTTACAAACACTAAACGCCTCCCACACTGCCCCATCCAAGTTGTCGTGGAACGCCAGACCGGTTCATACCGGCTGATTAAGCGCGTTTGTCCGTCTCTCATCTGCCGTGCTAACAGCATCTGATAGCCACGCAAAACAACTCACGCACTGAAATGGCGTAACGGTCTTATGACTGGATATAAACAAACGCATTGCTCCGTATCGCTGAGGGTCTGGGAGGCCAGCGAACTAAAATGATGTTTTCTCCGGGAGGCTATTATCCTTCAAAAACATCCGCATTGGGTTACATACAACAATCAATCATTATTTTCAAGCATGGCCCCCTGAGATTTCTTTTATCGTTTCCTCCGTGCTCCATATGGAACTTGGGACTACCTATGCTTTTTAGTTCTCTTTAAGAAACTAGCAATAAGGCAGTCACCAGCCCTTGCAATGATGATTCATGAAATCATCATTCTGTATGCTGAGGTTGCCAGCCTCAAATAACATGGACATCCACTAGCAAATTTTACATATTAATATTCACATAGCAATATATACATATTAGTTCACAGGTTAGTAATGAAACATATAGAATTAAAAACGAACAACTTACGCCAGTCTTGGCTCACAGAATGTTTGCTCAGAGGAGTAAGATAATGCACTAGCAGAAGCCTTTTTTCACGTGTTCTTGGGGGTCATTACTATAACAATAATTTCCCACTATGACTCTGTGTTTTCAGTCTCCTCAGATCCAGGTTTTCCTTATTAAATGATAGAGTTTTCCTGGGCTGTATAATTCCTTCAAAATTCTCCAACAAAGTCCGGTCTGACAAATGGAAGCTGATTTGTCTGGTGGTCGACTTGGCAAGCGATTCTCACAGTGTTTTCAAACTGCTAACATATCAGGTTATATTGCAAGTCTTCCCCTCGCATTTGTTTGTTACGATGTTAAGCAGATTGGAGAATCGAAAGGGGTGTTGGGCCTTCATTCTGAATGTCTGCCAATCATTCAAAACTGCATATATTGGGGTTGTAATTCAAATATTTCCACATATGAAAAGTTCTGCGCGTGATGCAAAAAGTCACGTCTTCGATATATCGAAGTGACATGTCCGTACACTCTCTCAGGAATAAGTTTCAAATGTAACATCTTACTTTCCTCTAAAACCAGGTGGACAGGAAATGATGATGTCATCCATTTCTGTCCAAAATGTGTCGCACAGACAAGTAATCTCTTGCTCCGTTGCTTGTGCACACAAAATCCGTCTACGGGCAAGTAATGTTATCGCTGGGAACGGCTTGAGCAAACAAAATCACGCAGTTTCTAACCTGGTCTGTATAGGTTTTTATCTGCGCTAATCTCAACAAAGCTGTGAAGCGCCAAGCAAATGTGATGAATTATCACAAAAGGAGCGTCAGAATGTTTAATAACACAAAATATATGTTACATATCAGAGAAAATAAAGGGTGCCGACCTCTGAAAAGCACGTAATTAAGTCAGTACAACAAGTGTCGCGGGATAAGGCTGTAGTGGACAAGAGAGTGACCCAAAACATCATGTAACATATTTCCTGTCCTAAGGTATTTGTAGAATATCCAGCTTTGGAGCGGTCACCTTTCCCGTGGGTTTTACTGTCCATTAGGTTCTCTCTCTCTCTCTCTCTCTCTCTCTCTCTCTCTCGGAGAGTTTACCTCTCTTTCCTCTACATGGTGTCTACTCAGATAGTCAGCTCCCACGTTGTCTTTTTCATGGATATATTCAACATGGAAAGCGTACATTAGCAGCAAAAGACTCCAACACATAAGAAGTACATTTAAGGACGTAAAAGCCGCTAGAAACATGAGTGGACGATGGTTCATTTTATCACGAATATTACCCCATAAAAGTAGGATTGAAACTTCGTGATACACCGTTAAAGTGACAGACACTCCTTCTCCGTAGTGAAGTAGTTGCGCTCAGCTGCGTTGAGCTTCCGACTGGCGTAGGCAAACGGGAAGAGGTTCGTTGGGTCTCTGATCCCTTGTTGTAAGCAAGGTAGCTCCGACCCCAATGTTACATGCGTCGGTATGCAAAACAAAGGGTTTAGTCAGATCGGGCAATAGTAGGATGGGTGTGGATGTGAGATGTTTTTTCAACGCCGCGAAGGCCTCCTCACATTCCGCAGTCTATACCACCTTATCGGGGTGTCCTTTCGTCAAGTCCGTGAGGTGGGCGCTAAGGGCATTGACGTTTTTCGTGTACATTTGATAAAACCTGCATAGCGCTACTAATGACTTCACGTCTTTCTTAGTAACGGCCTGGGCACGTTACGTAACTTTTCCACGTTCTTTTCGATTGGGAACATACAACCGTGCGATATGGTATACCCTAAGAATTCCACCAGTTTAAATCAAATCTGACACTTAGAGGGCCATGCTGTTAATCCCGTGTTTCTCAGTTGTTGTAACAGAAGTCGAAGATCGTTCACTTGCTCTTCGAACGTTTCTGTCGCTATCAAGATATCGTCCATGAAATTATGGACATCAGGATGTTGCAAAGGGGCTAATAAATTTCTCATCATCCGAGTAAACACTCCTGGTGCATTACTCAAGCCAAACATGAATACACTAAACTCTTAATGTCCTGCCATTGTGCCAAACGCGAGGAATGGCTGAATCTCCTTTTTAACAGGAGTTTGATAGTAACCTTTGCTCAAGCCTATCTTAGAGAAGAAATAAGTTTTGCTCAGTTTAGCAAATAATAAGTTCTGATCCAGTAAAGGCTGTCCCTGGTATTCCGTTACTGTGTTTAGGCTCTGATAATCAATACAGAGTCTATGCTTTCCGGGTGGCTCCTGAGGAGTACAACACTTGAGCTGTAGGGAAAGTCCGATTTAGCGATGATGTCTTTGAGTAAATGCTCCATTTCTCTCCTCAAAGCTATGGCTGTAGAATAGGGGAGAGGATATGGTTTTACTCTGACCGGCGTCGGGTCTAACACCTTCATGTCAAATTCAACCAAATGTGTAAGCCCGGGCTTGTTGGTGAGTACTCCTCTAAAATCCCTTAAAAGTTGATTCACTTGGTTATTCTCTGTCTCTAGTAGGCATGGGTTCGTTTTCACGTCCTCATACGTTTCTTGGGGTCGAGGTGGGTACTTCCCTTCGGTGTGAGTTTCAAAGTCCAATTCCGACGCGAGAGTCAGAGTCATCAAGTGTACAGGTTCCGCCACATGTCGTTCGATATATTGTTTAAAGTGATTTATGTGATAAATTGTCCCTTTTCCTCGGACGGCTATTTTATAGTTGGTCCAGGAAATTTTATCCACTACACTGAACGGTCCTTGCCATCCTATGTTGAGTTAGTTGGTGCTGCTGGATATAAGCAGTAGCACTGTATCTCCCACACTTAATAGAGGCAAGCATGCTGTTGACGTGCCTCACGAACGTTTTTGGCGGCTATCTCCCAGCCGAGTTTCATCCTTTCCTTGAGTTCTGTGACATACTGAGAGGCCGTGGTGACAGTTTCATCTGCCTTGGCAGCAGTCCACGTTCTCATCAGAGCATCAAGTGATCCTGCAATGGGCCGCCCAAACAGTAGAGTGGCAGGAGGCACACCAGTAGATTATTGGGGCAACTCTCTGTAGGCAAACATGGCTGCCGACAAGAACAAATCCCAGTACTGTGGTTTCTCTTGTGCCAGTTTGCTTACTATAGTTATATGAGTGTCGTTAAACCGCTCTATCTGGCCAATCCTTTGGGGCTGATAAGGACTGGTGTGGATATGCTTCGCGCGGAAGATCCGAAAACACTCCTCCATTAATTTACCCCGGAATTGGACCCATTATCAGTCATAATTTCCTTAGGAAAACCTAGTCTCGTAAAGATCGAGAGTAAGGCCTCTGCGATATGCACATAATCTATGTATGAGACAGCGTCCGCTTCTCCTCACATTGTGCATGTATCTACCAAATTGTGCATGTATCTACCAGAGTTAAGATATACTTGTTTCCAGTGGCGGTTCCAGGGGGTTGTCATTGGGGGTGCTGCACTGTTCATTCATTTAAAATACTATACATAACACTCACAAATTGTGACCACCATGTAAAATACCAACCCAGACACAAATGTGTCTAACCTATTTAAAAGTGAAGTCCATTTTTCTGTCTTTCTTTCTTACAAAAACTTCAATAACTCTGTCATTGAAATCACTGCAAAAATCAATCATTTTACTCTCGATGCTTAGCATGGCTAATGCTGAAAAGCGGTTGTCAGATATGGTGCTCCGTAGGAAAGTTTTTATTCTTTTCAGTTTAGAAAAAACATCTCTCTGGTTCTACTGACGTCATAGGGGTTGTGAGTATGATTTTCACAAGACAATTTACTTCAGCAAGAGAATTTTGTAGTCCACTTTTAAAAATTATTTCATGAATTTTGAAAGGCCCAGAAAAGTGATGAAACTCTTCCATTTCATAAAGTACGGATAGCTCGGTCTGAAGTCTCTCTTTATTCAACATCGGGTATGCCGCTACAGTTTCATCAAGTTCACTTGACGGGAATTCTCGACTGTTGTGGTGAAGTGGGATGTTATAAATATTTATAGGGGACTTAGTGTACTGACTGAGATCAGCTGTGAAGGTATCTATATCTAATAAGAGTAGTGTATTATAGATAACCTTACTTGCTGCCACATATGTATACCTCAGTCAGAATTATTCTGGAATAGTGTGATGACTACGTTATTTGTCTAGGGTATGTGTATGATGAAGTGTAAGTCATAACAACAACAGACAGATAAACAATTTAATTTATTCCACCACACTTGACAACACTGTGACACTCACATACATAAAACAATCTACGAGGATATCTTAAAGGAGTCACTGATAACTTTTCAAATAACAATATGTATTCAGTGCTGTCATGAATGTATATGTGTCCTGATTCAAATACAAAGGGAACCAGGAATCACAATCAATTTTAATTACAAGTTATATGTACAGAATTTATTAATATGAATCTTGTAGTGACATATTATTAATAGTATCCTATGTGTGTCAGTTGTGTAGTAGTAATATGAGGTAATACTGGTTTTGTTTTGTTCAAGCTCTGTTAGTATTTGTCATCATGACTTCAATAGTTTGTCTTTGTTGGAACTAGTATTGGAGATGTTCTCAGTTCCTGGCATTAAAACAATTAAATTCCCCTCTTAATTTTATTTTACAGTGTCATTTTAAGATGGGGGTACATAATGTTGAGCTCCATGGCCACACTCTCTTATCTTTCGTGATGACTGCAGTAAAAGACTCCTCTGCTCGATTAATTTAATGAGTTCTGGAGCCACCCCACTGGTTGCTATATGGACCAAGGAGTATGCTGTCCGCCTCTGGCTTCAGCAAAGCTCTGACCAGGTGCTGCTCAATAACTTTAAGACCACGGTCCCTGAAACAAGAAGGTTGTACCTTCTACGTCAGAACTAATTTACACTCTATTTCTACACTGAGCACAATACCTCACAAACATTGAGTTCAGAGCGTTAGGCCAACTGTCAGCTTCATCTGAAATACTTTATACCAGTATTTCCCTCCCTAATGGTTACCACGCCTCTGCAATTCCAGCATTATTTCTGTCTAGTCAATAATCTAGGTGTCAGTGTACTGTTTGGCCATTCCATGCAGTTTTACTTTCCTCCGACACCTTCTGTTCAGGCTGGAGCTCTATAGGCTTTACATCATGTTCGCTACTGAACTACACATATATACAAACATAAATTATCAATTTACATTCAATTTTCATTAAAAGATATTGAATATTTCAAGCTTACCACAATTTATGGAAATAATAAACAGTTTCGTTGACTGGCAATGAATATAGCACAACTCCGATCTGCCGATGTCCCAGGCTTTATTTTATAAAAAATATACACTGGTGCTCAACGCACTGCTTCTTAGTAGGTTTATTACAAGATGTGGCAATGAACAGACGCTCTGAATTGAGTATATTCGCAGCTCTACCCAATCAAACCATGTCTACACATCTTTTCAAAAAAATACTCCTTTTCACGTTTCCCCTGACAACACAAGATAGTATTTATAGCCCGACCAATCGTGTTTAGTCTTATATTTGTTGCGCTCCAATCAAATAGGAGTTAACATGGTAGGCTATTTTTGTAACGTAATGTTTTTTCAAACACGTTAAAAAAAATTTTATGAGCAGAAATGATTTCATGCTGTCAGGCACCCCCACTATTTTATTTTGGTTATAATTTGGTAATTCCTAGACTATTTGCGTAACGTTTTACATATTCTTTGTCAGCAAGCCCTAAGGAACCCAAATATACAAATTTAAAAGAGCTAAGTGGCTGCGTTCAAAATATGTGTTTTCCAAAGATAGTCGTATATTTGTTCTTTATTCCTTTTCGTTGTTTAGAACCGCCACCTGTCCTGCCTTTTCCACTGTTATGTCATACTAAAGTCAGGAGCTTAGATGTAAATCAGTAGAATTTCATATTTCCTACTAAGCATTTTTCATATTTTTAAACCTGATTCTTGTAGTAATAGTGTTTCTTTTTCACTGACTATATGAAAAAAAGTTATTGCTAGTGGCCTTACACGCGTGATGGCAGCAATTGTATATCGCGCGACGCGTGTTTAGTATTGCATGCTTCCTGCCTTCATTCGCCCCTCTCTCTCTCCTGCTTTATCTGTCTTTTAGTTACGCCGTGTATAAAATGGAATGAATGAAATATTAAATTTAGGTCATTGATCAGCTTGCGTATCTCAAGGTTTTTCAAAGAAATACAGTACACGTTTCATTGAAGAAAGCGGGTAATAATACAGTAGGCTTTTACTATCAACGTGAAAGCGTTACAATTTGCAGACGAAGCAGAAAACAAGGGGGATTTCGAGTACAGTCATTGTGACAGCACTGTTCTTTTACCATTGCTCTTTTCTTTATTAAATGTATTTGTTAGGCTTTATATTTACCTGATAATTTATATATGTGGATTAGAATAATTCACGACAACTGTAAAGAGGAAATTGTTCTGGAACCAATAATCTCGCTGCGGAAAGATGACCAGTAAACGCAAATCGTTCCTTTGCTTGAAAGCAAATTGTATCACATACTTCCTTAACATGACTGTTTAGATCAATATTCTTTTTACGTTTTCTAGAATCTGTTGTTTGTTCTGAATCGTGGAAGTTAACAGAGATGTCAAACATACTTCCTTAACATGACTGTTTAGATCAATATTCTTTTTACGTTTTCTGAATGAACCAGAGATGAAATCACACGATGAAAATCCTGCATTGCTGAAAAAACTGTCAAAGAGTTAGCATTGCGGCTTTGAAGTTTATCATACAAAACATCAACATGTGGCATGATACGGTGGAAGAAGGAAAGCCAAAACAAGAAATCGGTATCATTCAACACATGGAGAAGTCCAGTCGCTGCCTGGACTGTTGCACAATTACCTAACTCGCGCAACTCACCAAAACATTCTTTCAGTTCATCTTTGTTTTCATAGACTGTGGAAACAGTCCTGGAGTTGAAATTCCACCTAGTGTTACATGTTGACGGAATTCTTTTACACTTTTTCTGCAGAACCGAGAGTCGTTGTGGTGATCTTGAAAAAAATGCAGGTATTCCTGACAATGTGTGAAAGAAAATACGCACTTCTGAATTTTGTGATACAGCTTTTTGCATTATTAGATTTAGCTGGTGTGCGTAACAGTGAATAAAATGAGCATGTTGGTATTTTTGTTTAATTATACTTTGTACTCCACCTTTCTCTCCACTCATTACAGCGGCACCGTCATAGGTTTGAGCTATTAGCTTGGTTTAGTCATCTTTCAGAATAAAAATCAGTTGTAGTAAAACGTATTCTGACAGACCTTGAGCGTTCTGTGAAATAGGGTTGTTAAATCCCCAAAATCTTTCGTGCACCTGACCCTCGTGCTCATAACAAAAAACAAGAACTTGTTGTGTCGTTGCTGCAACATCTGTTGTGTCGTCCGTCATAACAGCAAGGAATTTTGCTTTGCTTATGTCGCTAGCAATTTGAGCTCTGTACACTTCTAGAATACATTGTAGAAGCTCGTTTTGAATTGTTTTTGAATGCCCTTTGAAAACAGTGGCAGTTTCAAAATGAGTTCGCAATGTATCATCCAGTTTAGAAGCAAAGTCTAGTAATCCTCTAAAGACGCCCTGATTGGCAGACTCCAAACTTTCATCATGACCACGCAGTGGACGTTTAAATTTCCCACAAAACTTTATGCAGTCAATTATTTTTGAAAGAATGTTTCTGTTTCTTTTCACCTCTTCATTGTGTTTATTAATATTTAAGTTGTATGCCTCGCTTAACTGTGAAGAAATATCCACTGTCCCCAGCATCCCCAATGCTACAACGTTTCTAACGTGGACTGTGCTATTTTCGTGTTTCTGAAGCTTGCTATGCAAATGTATCAGATCCGTTACGCCTGTCTTTGTCCATGTAGTATCACCGTTGAAAAGTAAACAAGGAAAACAAAATAATGCATTCTTTACATTACAGCCACACAACCAGTCATGATGTTCGTAAATTTTTCTGTTAACTTTTTCAGTCCAGAGTTATTTTTCACGCTGTGCCAGACTTTTATTGTGGGCAGAATTTTATTCAGTGAAGTGTCCATCTTTCAGTCTACATTTTTGTGTGAATTTTCCTTTGAACATGTACTTATTATATACCAAACTGTAGGGAAATGGATAGAGAATTGTAATATATAATGTCTTTGGTAGTATTAACACAAGTATGTTCGGTATACTTAGAACATTTTGCATGTAAAATTGAAAAACGCTTAAAAGTTGACTGTAGAATACGATCTTACCAAAGACAAATTACTGTTGTAGACAATAAAACTTTCTTTTTAGTCTTCAAACATCAAGTTAATCCATATACATGTAAAAAGAAACATGCTTATGGCCACAATTAGTACATTTAGTGTTATTCACACCAGTTTTTCCGTGGTCCTTTGTAAGAAAAATATAAATTATGCAATCGTGCATTACGTAATTTTCAAACAAATAAATAAGAATAACGTCATATAAAAACTTTTTTACTCTTGTTTAATGTTTTAATAGTATCCCTAGCTTCATCTTCTACCAAGAACTAGTGATTAGGTGTTACGGTAGGTCTAGTTTTGTTGCTTTTTGATCGGCCAGAATACGACTACGCCCACTCATCAACTAAACCTAGTGTGTCTAGCTTTTCTGCACAGATTCCGTATTTTGACAACAAACTGTGACTACCAAACAATCATCATTAGGGAGCCGCGCTAGCGTAGTGGTTACCACACCGCTCTGGCGACCGGGTGATTCAGGATCAAACCCGGGCGACGGCATTTGAGGATTTTTCGTCGACCGGGATTTGGACTGGATTAACTCGAGACCTGGCGAGGACATTTAAAGAAGTGTTGTCGACCAGGGATTGGCGGCTCCTGAGCCGACCCAGCTCTAATGGGTACCTCCGAAATTGGCGAGTATCTGCCTGAATGGCGAGGGACACCTGTCTCTGTACAAGAAAAAAGGGATACTCGCGTAAAATCAATGTCAGGTTAGACATTAATAATAACCTGAGATTTCACCTCGAGTTAATTAGCGGGCGTACGCAAAAAAAAAAAAAAAAAAAAAAAAAAAATCATCATTAATGTCAGCAATGTTTCAAAGTAGTTTGACACAATTATTTGCTTAGGAGACTTAGAAAATGTAAATATAAAGCGTGACATATTTCTCTAGCAATAACAACGAAAAACGTAAACACGCAAATTTTCACAAAAATTGTGATAATAACATCAAAACACTCACATGTGCTGATTAACTACAGTCAAATTAGTTGTTTAGATAGTAGCAGAAGTCATTCTACGAGTTTTAATATATGAACTGCATTAAACGGACGATTTTTAAGGTTTATGCGTGATAAACTAAAAACCACGCTCTGAGCGTTGCTCTGGCACGGCGTGTTGAATTTTGCAACGCTCAGAGCGTTGCTCTGGACTGAAAGAGTTAAATTTTCTCTGGTATGTACTGTTCCTGCTAGTCGAGGTCTGGATAATTTTTAGATTCGGAAGAGGCCGACCTAGTGTTTTTACACGGCATTTTTCAGCCAACGACAATCGCGAAAAAACAATTTCTTGTAAATATGTAACAGTTACTTCACTCATTTCTATAATTATTCAGCACACAAGAAAATATCAGTATTAAATTAATCTCAAAACAATGCAATTGACCAACGTTTTACGGTATTGTGGTGAACGCGCACGTAAACACTCCTGCTGTATAGATTTAATTTCCAGGTGTGCTGTGTTTCGTTGCAGCACTTGTTAACTCTTTGACTCCGCAATTATTTTTCACCCTGTGCCGTAATTTTCATTCGTGATAGTCTAAAAACCACGCTCAGAGTGTTGTCGGAGTCTATTCACAAGCAAGCACACATGTTTCAGACACTAGCACATGTTTCAGAAAGCACTCAGTAAAAGCATGTTCAGTTCGTAGCCATGTTTTATTTACAGAATATCGTACATGTCAAGATTCGCATTATATTACAATGTGTGGTTCGTACTTTAATGTATTCATATTACATCCCCCCTTTTTTGAAAAAAAAAAATGTGTGCAAACATTTCCAACGAAATGTTTCATGTGAGAAAGGATAAGTATGTGTAATGCTCAGTGTGAGTATATATGTCACTGTCTGTATCGGCTGGGAGGTGTCACTGTACGGCCAGAACGAGTGGTGTAAAGTGCTGGTGGTTCTGCGGAAGTCCCTGGTTTAGCTTGAGTTGGTTGTGATTTCGGCCTTGGCGCTTGTTGGTTTTGTGGGGCACCAAAGTCTGGAGTTACTGCATTGTCTGTTGAAAGCATGGGAATTCTCTGTTCTGTTGTATTCTGTGGGATTTCTCTTATGTCCACTCTGTTTCGCCTCAGGAGGTTGCTGCTGCTGTCTGGTCTTAAAGTATAGCTCCTGGGTTCAGGGTTTCTGGAAATGATTGTTGCTTTTGACCATGTGTCATTGTTGTGGTTGTAGGTAGTCACATGCTGACCAGGATATAATGGTGGTAAGTCTTAGCACATTTGTCATAGTTGGATTTCTGAACTTGCTGACGATGCTGAAATTGATCATATGTGCTGTCTCTATGTTGTGGACGGAAGTGGACCTTAGATGGTAGGAGGTCTTTAATTCTTCTATCAAACATAAGTTCTGCTGGACTGTCGATCTTACTGTCTACCGGTGTTGTTCTCCATCTCAAGAGTGCTAGGTGTACATCCTCTGTTCTTGTTTTCTTCATGATTGACTTGATAGTTTGTATCTGTCTCTCAATGAAACCATTAGATTTAGGGTATCTAGGTGATGATGTTGTGTGTTTGATCTTCCAGTCCTTAGTGAAGTTTCTGTATGCTTGACCTGAGAAATGTGGACCGTTGTCTGATCTAATTTCATCTGGGATGCCAAACATGCTGCAATACTTCTTTGTAATGTCTGCAATAACAGCTGATGGTGAGGGTTGTGGAAGTTTCTCAATGATGGGAAATTTGCTGTAGTAATCAGCAATAATAAGATAGTCATTATTGTCGATTGAGAAAATATCAGTTCCTATAATGCTCCAAGGGCTCAATGGTATGTCTGATGGTATGAGAGGTTCTCTGCACTGCCTATTTGCATGTTCTTGGCAAATTGAACAGTTTTTACATAGTGTTTCTATGTCCTTGTTTATCTGTGGCCAGTAAACATCTTTCTTTGCTCTCAGTTGTGTCTTCACAATACCAAGGTGACTGTTATGGAGCTGTTTAAGGATGATATCGCGTTGTGTTTCTGGTACAACAATGCGATCTCCTTTAAGGATCAGACCATCTTCGATGCTTAACTCGTCCCTCATCGAGAAGTATGGACGGATGTGTGTTGGAACTTCCCTGATAGAGCTTGGCCATCCATGGTTTATCAGTTCTTTGAGAGAGTTAAGGATAGGATCTCTCATTGTGTCTTCTCTGATGTGTTCAAGCCGATTATCGCTAAACTTGACAAAATCAACTTTGATGTTTGGGGTAAGATCTGCTGTCTTGTTGGGGTTTGGTAGTCTGCTGAGAGCATCTGCAAGACCTATATCCTCTTTTATGTTGTTAATAGTTACCACACTCAGCTTTTCGCACATTGGTAAACCCAAAATTGCAGGTCCTTCAACATCTACCAAGTAAAATGTTGACGATGTCCATTCTGAGCCTCTGTATGAACATTCAAGTGTTACTGCTCCAAAACAGTCTATACTTGTTCCATTGTAAGCTCTTAGCTTTGTCCTGCCACTCCTACGTTTTACATCCCTTGTGGGAAATCCTTGCTCATCCACCTTGTCAGGCATGATCTGTCTGAATATTCTTAAGGGTAGAGTGTTACCTTGGGCACCTGTGTCTATCTTGAACCGAATGTTTCTTTCTTTGTGCGTTTTACTTCCTGGTATTCGGAATTGTACCTTGCAGAAAGCCTGCGTTCTCTTTGGTTCATTACTGAAAGTTAGTATCTTCACAGTATCAAATGTGGAAGGATCACTTTCTTCACTGGAGTCAAGGTCCTCAGTCATCATCATAAAGTGTGTTTGTTTTGATGACTCTCTGCTGTGAAAGTTGTGTTGAGCACTGTCTTGTTTCCTCTTGAAACATAATTTTATCCAGTGGCCCCTCTTTCTGCAGTAATGACATGTAGAGTCTTTAGCTGGACAGTGGTTTTGTATGTGGTTTAGGCCACAACATTTACACATAGCACCTCTGCTTGTGTTGTGTTTTTCTTGTTGTTTCGAACCAGTTGCTTTGTTGTGTCTAGGTTTATAGCTTTTCACTGCATCCACCTGGGCTGCTAATGTACCTTGCTGAATTTGTTTAATGTTTAGTGCTTGTGCCTCGTGTTTCCTGCCTTCATCCAGAAGTTGTTGTAAAGTTAGCGTATCACTCTGGCTCAGTAGCCATTTCTGGAACTCTGGCATTGGTGTGCTAAGAAGAATCTGTTCAATAATTCGCTCTTTTTTCTTCTTCGTTGCTAAATTTACATACTCTTGTTTTCTCCTTAATGCGAGTGAAGAAATCATCTAGGCTTTCACCACGTTTCTGTCGCAGGTGGTGAAGCTCTAATCTTGCCGCTCTAAAGTTTGTGTGCTTTATGATCAGACGCTTTTCAAATTCGTCCAATATGGCTACGGGGTCGGTTGCCGACTCAACCGGCATGGCGGTAGCAAAACTGTTGTAGATTTTCAAACCTTCATCGTCCAATGCTTCTAGGATATATGGAGTTAGGGTTTGTCCTTCCAGACCAGTGGTCTTGGAATATAGATCTATGCGTTGGCGCCATAACAAGAAAGCTTCACTCTTATCGTCTTGACCGGCGAATCTCATTTGCGGTGCGTTGCGATATTGTTTTGCCGCCATGGCTGACTTCGATGACGAAAATTAGCCGAATACTGTACTCACGTGTTATCGTGTAGCTGTTTTGCGTCAGTCCGGTATCGACCGCTGCCACCATGTAATGTTATGATGTATGTATATAAACATTACCTCGTCATCTACACTAGCACACACATGTTTCAGAAAGCACTCAGTAAAAGCATGTTCAGTTCGTAGCCATGTTTTATTTACAGAATATCGTACATGTCAAGATTCGCATTATATTACAATGTGTGGTTCGTACTTTAATGTATTCATATTACAAAGGTCACTTGAACTGAAATCGTTCGCAGCACTCCACGATACGGTCTTAGATACATTTTTTTTGTCTGCTATTCAACCCTTCCGGTGTAACCTCAATTTTTTGGTCTGTCTGGATTACGTATTATAGTAGAGACAGTATGCAGCCTTTTTTTTTATAAGGAGTGCTGCAGCTCTTCATCACATTAAAGAAAGCCGCCACTGCTTGTTTCTCCTAGTTCTTTCGGACGGTCCCACCTAATCTACAGCGACTCTTTCAAAGGGAATGCTTGCCATAGGCATCTCTCCTAGCGTGGCAAGAGCCGTCCAATGCCTGGGCGCCACCCATTGGCATCGGGGACATGATTTAACATAACGCTGGATGTCAGCGTTCACTTCCGGCCAGTAATAATGGGTTCCGACGCGTTGCATTGTTGCCCCTGCCTCATATGGCCGCCACATGAAGCTGAATGCCCCATGTCTAGAACTATATGGGGACGGCACTACAAACTGAGAGTGCGCTTGTCCCCTTTCCTCATTTTCCGGTATAAGAACCCTTCCTTAGTATAGAAGTCTCCGGGATGAGGAGGGCGGTGGCCCTAGGCAGTTTCTTGAAGCATACAGTCAATGTAGGGTCTTCTGTCTAAGCTTTCTTAAGCATCTCTGGGACAGGGTTAGACACCTTATCTGACTTTTTGGCTTGCTTTGCTTGCTCCCTAATCTGCACAGCGGCCAGAACTAGGGGTTGGAAAGTATTTCCGTAATGGACATATTTGCACACAAGGATTATGTCATCGTTGGGTCCGCAAGGATGGCCGCTTTTATTATGCCTTCTACATATCGTGATTGAATATCAATCATCGCAACCTGCAGATTAAACGGCACAGTACCTCGGTCCGCACACCTTATCTCTAAAGTTTCGTCAGGAATCTGATCAGGCCTCACGAGCTACTCCGAAACTACAGATTCATAGTCCAGCCCAGAATCATATAAGCAGGTCAAGGGGCCCCATTCACGAGGACTACTTCCGTTACTGAGGGGCGGGGAGAGTCCGCTTCTGGCTTTAGGGCCGGCCCATTTCCTCCGTTCGTGTCAACATGCAAGCTGCATGATGAGGAGCTGTTTTTTGTCTACGACAGTCCCCATAATTATGGGTATTCGTTTTGCAAAATTTGCACCATTTCTTATGGGCAAGGGGTTGACTACCTTGAGGTCCTGAAGATTTGTTTTCCATGTTCTTGATTGTGTGGCTGTTTTGATTTGTTCGCATATGTACTCTTGGGGTCCGTGAAGGGGCGCTCCTTTTGT
Organism: Oreohelix idahoensis; assembly: GCA_024509875.1. Taxonomy (NCBI): domain Eukaryota; kingdom Metazoa; phylum Mollusca; class Gastropoda; order Stylommatophora; family Oreohelicidae; genus Oreohelix; species Oreohelix idahoensis. Next base: position 227,869 of record JAMPIV010016046.1, read on the forward strand.
CTGAGGTGATTATCGTAGTATAAATCGAGGATTCCTCAGAAAGAGAGAGGTTGGTAAGAAAACAAAGATGGCTGTCTACCGCTCCATTTATGTCCCAGCCTTGACATATGGATGCGAGTCATGGGTAATGACTACAACCCACAAAAGCCAGATCCAAACCTCAGAAATGATGTATCTGAGGAAGGTGATTGAAGTAACAACAAGAGACATGGTACGCAACCAGACGATACGTCAAGGCCTTAAATCCCACCTCCTGCAGACCCAAGTAGAACAGTCCCAATTAAGATGGTTTGGCCATGTCTGCAGAATGGGAGAAGATCGGCTACCACGACAAGCATGGGAAACAAAGAGCCAAGGATCCAGACCCCCAGGACGACCCAGAGTCCGCTGGGAGGACAACATTAGACAATCTTTGAAGGACCGAGGACAAGAATGGAACCAGGCCAGGAGGAAGACAGCCGATAGGATAGTCTGGCGCTCTCTCTTCCAAACCTCTACACCTCACGGTAGAAGGGGAATGACTAAGTCAAAAAGTAAGTAAGATTATCGTGGTGGCGCCTTTTAGACGGATTCGCTTCCGACTGGGTGCTCTGATACCTATCAGCTAATAGTACCACCTTCTCAAGAGTTTCGACCCCGTGCTCCGTCTTGAACCGTCTCATGTCAGTGGTGAGCGAGTCCTTGAACTGCTCCACGATAATCATCTCCTGCAGCCCTTTGTACTATTCGTCGAAGATGCTGAGGGGCCCAAACATCTCCAGGTAAATTTCTAGTCGTATGGCAAATTGTCTAAATGACTCATCTTCCTGTCTCTTAGCCTCACGGAATTTACTACGAAAAGTCTCTGCGTTATGCTGAAAATGCTGAAGCAGAGCCTTCTTCAATATGTCGTAGTTATTCTGTTCTTCCGTGGGAACTTTGAGAAACACATCACAAGCAGATCCCCTCAGACTTTGGGATGACTTCATATTGTATCTCTCCTTCTGCTAAGGATTAAAAAATAGAAAGGTAGATGTCTATTTCCCCAGAAGCCTCTGAGTAGACATCTAATTGGAATGATAAAGCACTAGGCGTCTCTGCATAATAGATGTTTCCCACATCGCTAGCTTGAGAACTGCCAGACCCGCCATTGTTAGAATCAGAATCGACTCTTCTCACTTCGATCTCCAATTCCTTCAGTCGGATCTGGTGTGCCCTCTCTTGTACATTTTTTGCTCTTTCGGACTATTCCTTCCTTTCTTGGAATGCCCTCTTGGCCTGTTCCTTCTTTTCTTTGAATGTCCTTTCCTTTTCGGCTGTCTTCTCTTCACATGCTCGTTGTTTTTCGTTCTCTTTGGCTTCTTGTTCTGCTTTGGCCTTTTCGTGCTCTCTGGTCATCCTTCTCTCTTCCCTTTCAGCCGCTTTCTCTGCTTTGTCTTGTAAGGCTTTAACCGAACTAATCCCAATATCTGTCAGAATTTTACCGGTCATGCCCAGTTTCTTCACGACATTCAGATAAACAGAGTGGAGATTTTGGGACTCTGTCAATCTGAGCAAACAGTCTGTTTACAAAACTACCCAAAATTACAATTGCTACTTAACTACTAAACTCAAAAGTACAATACTGAGTTAGCCACACCAAGTCAACTTTTTATTTAACTGTAATGATAACTTTTGTTACAACAAAATTTTGTAATTCTTTTTGATTATTCAGTTATTCTTTATACAATTTCATTTCTACTGTTATTTATGAATATGCTCAGTCGTACTATAAGTACATTCAGATAATATTCTTTAGTAACTCTGAAATTTATGCTAGTCAAGTCTAGGAAAATAAATAGACATGCTCTTTAATCCCGGATTTCCTCCACCTGCTTTGCAGTAGTGGTCTACCAGTGGCAAAAATGCAAGAGTATCTAAATGGGTCGTCAAAGGTGTCCACATTCGCATAAGATTACTCTTGGCCGAGATGTAGATAAAAGGTTAATTACGCTTCTACCTAAAGTGAGCTTTCACAAGATAATTCAGTTCAAGAACAATGTTGCATAGGGCTGAACAATTGTTAACATATCTATCCTTCGCATTTTGTGAAGGATTTAAGCAATGGTTATGGCTCGTTCAAGCCCCCAGTTGGTGTAATCTAACGAATTCCTCTTATAAGTAATGACTATATATATACATATATATATATATATATATATATATATATATATATATATATATATATATATATGTGTGTGTGTGTGTGTGTGTGCGTATTAGAGAATCTTGCTCATTCATTTGCTTTTATACTTATAATAATTGAATAAACATATATTGTTTAGTTTCAAAACAACAGATAACTAATTTAACAGTGATTTAGTCTTTAACAGGTTAAAATAAATATGGAAAAATTGGTCAAATTGTATATTGAAATCAAATTTTCTCCTCACTGAGATTTATGGTGAGGATATAGTACAGACAATTATTATATTCCGGTGCTGGTGTATTTTTTACAAAAAACTTAGCTCTATGTGAGTCCTACCACTTTGTTTTTCGTCACTTTGTTGTGGTGATGAGGGTACTTCTCTCACCCGAGTGATGTAGAAGCTTAGGTACTTAGAATCGTCTGGTCACTTGTAGCCACGAACAGTTTTGTACCACGAACGTTAGACAAAAGTAGAGAAAACAAATGCCTCTGCTAAGTACATTTGTTGGCCACAACCTAACAGGCACATTGTCTCACTGTCCTATTTCACTCAACAGTGTTAGTCTCTCAGAAGAATTAAATCCTTGAGTACAATGTGTAACTCAGGGAAAATGATTAAAATTCACCAGGATTCTTCTGGCTATTAACTAGGAAAATGTGCCTGGACAGTGCGAATAATGGCGAGCCTGAATTACAATTAAAAAGGTACATAAATCTCACAAGATGATATGATACACCTTAGGCACATGTGATGTAATCATCACTCATTACTGCTCCAGTCGGAGTCTCGGGTCATCTCTGCTGTCGGGTTTCCCGCACGACTAGCAAGAAATAATCACCAGCGCTTGCTTTAGTTGAGCATGAATATACTATTTTCATATGTTGAGGTTGCCAACCTCATTTAATCCACTAAGGAAGAAACAAATCAAATTTACATTTATAAATAAATGTTACAATTACCCCTATTGAGTTATTCACAATCTCCTCGCACAGTTTAGAATGGACGTAAGCAATTTATGCTTTCGATTCACTTGGTCTGGAAATTTTGACTGGTGAATCTGCGAAACACTTGGTCTGGGAACGTTTCTCTTATGACGGGTGATCCAATTCCTTAGGTTTCCAGTCTTCATGTTTAAAGTCCTGGTCCCTCTAAGTTTATAGTCTTGTATTTAAATATGCGGGTTTACTTATAAATTCCAAAGTTGCCCAAATACTTGATCGGTCACGTATAATTTAGGAATTCTTAGTCCGATCCTTTTCTTTTTGGCTTTTGGGAGTTGCTCAATTGAAGTTGCGAAGCTGTCTGTGTCTGAATCTCCAATTTCACTACATTATATTTTCTGTTTTCAGTTCGTACTTCCGCCGAATTTTCCAATGAGTTTCATTGCATATTCCTGCTCTCAAATCAATCCAATCGAAAGCTCTGAATTATATCGGTAGGGTGTTTAATTTAAAATATCCCGCACGTGTTTTTTTAAAAATATTACTTTTCTTCTTCTTCTTCTTCTTCTTCTTCTTCTTCGTTCGCCCTGAAAAGGACGGTGGTTGCGTTGTGTCTGTTTACAACGTAGCTTTGATATCTGCACCTTTCGGTCGACACATCCGACTTCTGCACGGCATTTTTTAGGACCGGGTTTGCCTTCCCATTGCGATCCGTGCTCGCTCAGCCAGCCTGCACAGCTGCAGACTGTTTCCAGGACCACCACGTGGAGGTGGAGCACGGTCTTGACCAGCTCTGGTTCGCTGGTCCTGACGCAGGCAGTCAAGCTATGAGTCGCTGACTGCGGTCTCTATTGCTGCGTCTTCTATTACTTTTAAGATTCCACACGTGACCTCTATCTAATAATGCGGTAATATTTCCGGTTGCATCTTGTGCACCACACAAACAAATGTTGTGCAATGATTACCTGCCCAGATGCTTTCCTGCCAATATTGATGCGCCAGACAGATTTATCTGTAATAATGATACAGACAGGCAGCGGATGCGATAATCTAATTATCACCCATCCTTCAGCCGGCTTTCTTAAACATCAAATCTGGCCTTTCTTTGTCGGTCGGGCGAGACCGTCTTTCGATATAAGCGTATCGCCCTCTGGTCTGTCTAATTACCGGATATTGTTACAGTTCACCTGGCGAAATGTAAACAGTCAGGGAGAAGCGTGAAACAGATAATGATAGTCCCAAATCAGATACTTCCGTAGGGGAGTGGAGTTTTAGAGACTTCACCCTACTAGATCCATCATAGAGAGCAAAATAATGAATTGAAGGGCAACAAAAATTATGACAAATAATAATGACAGGAAAGAAAAAAAAGAAAATATCACTCGCACGGGAATGTAACGCAATCCTGCCAGAGTGGACGTGAGATCGCCCAACCGTATCGTCACAGACCCCCATTCCTAATATATTTGTAGAATATCCAACTTTGGGCAGTCACATGTCCGTGCGTTTGTTGTGCGCTGGTTTTGTTTCTGAGTGTGATAGTTTTTCTCTCCTTCTTATCTCGTTGGCGAACGTTTGAATTGCTCGTTTGGCAATGTGTACAGCTTTCCACGTACTGACGAACTTCTTCCCATCGTTTTGGCCAAAAGTAAACCTCTTGAAGGTTACTCATAGTAGTACCCAAGGGAACATGATCCCCCGATGATGTCCGCATTGATATTTGGCCAACAGCAGTGATACAGTGTCAACTGCTTCATCCTGACTACTCCAAAGTGACTCTGATGCAATAATTGAAGAATTTCCTTTTGAAGAGATGCAGGAACTATAACTCTGATCGATTCAGCTTGCCATAGGAGTATGCCTTTGTGAACTAAAATATTCATGTTAAAGAGTTAGTTGGTTGCTTATCCTTTACAGGACGTGGCAATAAACCTCAACTTTTATTGGCTGTTTGTGATTTTTCTAGGCAATTTTTTTCATTCAGTAGTTTGCCATTGCTTTCATGAGGCGATCAAAATAAGCTATGATGTCAGTGTCCTTTCGTTACAGAGATTCAGGCCATCCCTGTATTACATACTGTCGAACTTTACTGAGTAACTTATCTTTGGTTGTTTCGTTTTTAACCAGTTGTGAGTCCAAACTTGGTAACACAGGAAGTGACGTCATTGCCTCGAGGCGTAGATTGGCAGACGCGACGGTTTGGACTAGCAAACGTCAGAGATCGTCTGTAGAGACTTTCATGTGTGTATTTATGGCGAGTGGACGCATGTCTCTGAGCTCCTTAAATATATTCATATTGTGTCAAATCCCTTTGATGTTCCAGCACTAGATCATCAATATGCTTTTGTGAGATGCCTTCTAGTTATATTTTTCTAGGGAGAATGGATTCTGTTGAAAAAGTGAGTCTGAATTAAATAAACTTTGTAGTCCATCAAAAGACAGTGTTTCGAGCTGCGACATTACAGAGACCCCTTTGTGACTGCATAAAGAATGCCATAATATATTGGCTGGATGTGTAACATGCATATGGAGCAACGTCTCAAGTTATAATAAAGATGAATGTATTCGTTCCGCTGTGCCTTTTATGACATTCATACTTCAGTGTGATATTAGCTAACTGCGTTGTCAAGCAGTTCTACCCTAGTGTTATCTTGGCCAGATGAACCAGGCGTTTACTCCAACTATACTCATCTAATAATGTAAAGACACACAACAGTAGAATGGAGGCCTCAAGCCGGGATCCTGAATATAGTATCGAATGGTGATGTCAGGAAAATTGTTTCAAGTCATTGGACTTCGTTTTCTGCCCAGTACAGTATTTTTCAAAATGGCGGTGTGTAACGGCTGCTGGCTGCTTTGCTAATCCTAACTTTGGTCAACACGAAGTTTGAATCATCGTTCCTTGTGAAGGAGCAAACCCGGTCCCAAAAATGCTGTGCTGAAGTCGGATGTGTCGGCCGAAAGGTGAATATCGCATGTTGTGAAATTGTGCTTGTATTGTCATAAGTGTGGTAGAGCTAATTTTTTTTTCTTCATTGTTCTATAGTTCATACATTTCTGCCTTGGTTGCTCATCAGTACTATCTTCAGTTAGCTCTTTCACTGTATCCTGTCATCTTGTTCTCGTATCTTTTTTTTGCGCCTATAATAACATCTAATATTACATGCAGTTGACTGATTTTGAGTGGTGAAATAATTATTGCTAATATTGCTCACATATTCTTTATATAATATTTGAATTGTTATTGGACCATTTGTGGTCACAATAATAGTGAATTATAGCCACAGTGGAGTATTTTACCATGATTGGAAAGGAGTTTGGTATGGAGGGGGAGGCTTTGAAAACCTATGCTCTGACTGAACATATAAATGAGAAATATCAGATAAAAGTGGAATCTCTGGAATGGGATAACCAGATACTTATTCGCAAGAAAAAGAAGCTAGAAGATGAGGTGGGCTCATTACATAAATTACTTGACAAAGAAAAGAATATCAGTGGTGAACTTGATAAGCTTAATACAGCTTTAAAGGTAGATTGTCAGGCACAAGGGGCTAAGATTCAAGAACTGACATCTGAGGTTTTTCTTTTGAGATTAAAGTTTAATATAAAAGAAGTGACAGACCGGGACATGAAATGTTCTTGGAGTCAGTTGGAGAGTAAAGTGGCAGCACTTGAACTTGAAAATCAAAAACTCAGATGCCTTCAGGGTCATCAAGAGAATTTGACTCGTGAAAAGTTGGCTAACTTTGAGGCATTGCTAACTGAGGAAAAGAATAAAAATGTAAACCTTGAAGGGGTAAATAAGAGGCAGAGTGAAGAGATATCACTCAAAGATTTGGAAATTCCTAAATTAAGAAAAAGGGTTGATGGTTTGCTGGATGTTGTGTTACACAAAAATATAATGTCACACATTAGTTGTGAAAAACCTATTGTACAACATGCCAGTGGTACTAAACGTGATACAAACGTGTCAGCACGACCTGAAAAAGTAAAGATATCATGTCGAGGCAGATACAACTTCCCTCGACATCACTCTGATGCCAGTGTTTCTGGTCAAAACAATACTGCTTCCTCTGGGAGTAAGTCATGGAGACATGCTCACAGTACATCTACTCTTAAGAGTGTAGATGAGGTTGTCAAAGCTGACACAAAATTTACTAATGAGAGTCATGTTGATACACGTAAGGTTGATAATAGAAATAGTAAAAACTTACATGGTCAAACTACTACCAGTACATCTGAAAAAAATGTTTCACTTTGCCCATTAAGCTGTCTTCTACGACATGCTACAAACCTAGAGGCTCGCATGGATATAGGTATCATACTCAGTTCAAACAGTATGATACATAATATAATAAAGATATAACATCCATGAGAAAGAAAAATGACCATGTTTCTCATGTGACTAAAGGAGCTTACCACCCCTGCTCACAGTTTCATGAAAATGGGATGACTTATGGTTGTAAAGGTGCATACTCACCGACCGTTCTCGTGTGAAACCTGCCACCAGGCACTGCATGGCAGGCACTGTGTGACTTTTTCCAGTTTACAGCTGACGTAAAATTTGTACGTCTTTTACCTATTAACAGTTTCAAGGATAGGAAAGCACTTATTTATTTTTACTCAAATGTGGATGCACGCATGGTTGTCGAGCGTGACAACAGAGCGTACTTTCGGGATTATTGTCTTGATATGCAATTGATACATCATTCAGCGTAACACAGATTTAATGCGTTCTTGGCGTAATTTCATTGTTTATTTCAGGTATCTCCTTGAGAACAAGTTCAGAGGCTTCCTGTACTAATTATTCTTTTCACATGTTTGCAGTCTTTTGGGTCTAATCGGTTTCTATAGAAAATTCTTGCCTAATTTTTCGGAAATTACTTCAGTTATGTTTTCGTTATTAACCCCTTAAGGCCCAGCGGCCCATTTATGACCCAGCATACATAACTCTATAATAGTGTTATAATAAAACAAGTATTAATTCCCACTTGGTCAAATTTGGGTTATTTCATAAGCAAATGAACGGCCTTCAAATTTTTATAGAAAGTTACATTCTAAAATGCGTATTCAGTCTTAGAAACATGAGTTCAGTATAAAATTTAGCTTTCAATTATAGATTCTCTTGGGCCTTAAGGGGTTAAGAAAGAACTCCCCAAATAGGATTGTTTGGTCCCATGTTTGCGATGTTTCTCTAAATTTACTTAAAACCTGTTTTTCCAAATCACCTATTTTGAGATTACCTGAAGCTCAATTTCCTTTTATCCTTAGAGTCGACGCCTCTGAATCAGGAAACGATCAACTCGAGAAATGCTGGCGACGTGTGATGTTGAAACTAACCTATGGACTGACTACGTGATATGGTGACCCGTGGAATATTGCACTTATGTTAACGTTTTTCTCTAACACTACTGAGGTTGAACAGAATTTTCAGTGGTATCACTGAAGTCCGAGGGTAGAGGATACCATGACTTGCTGTAAGATCTGGGAACTATTTTAGATTGTCGCATTTTAAAGAAGAACTTTCAATGACTGGTGTGACAGTGCTTACGAGTATTAATCGGTTAACACGGCACCTAATGTTGATGAATGCGTAAATGCTCAATTTCATGTAGTAACTCTTTCCACTCAGCACATTACGGGGATATCTTATGCCTTATTGACAGTGATCATATTTGGTTTACAGTCTAGAAAACGCACATTCTGTAAAATGATGAAAATGCTGTGACTTAAAGATATTTCATGCATACAGGCGTTTTCGTTCTCAATTTACTTACATCATCTACAGATGAAGAAACATAACTCCAGAATCACCCGCATGATCAAGGGAGATTACCAGGAATGCTCTTGTCTTACTTTTTCTGTTCTCAATTCGTATGGACATACATTGCTACTTAATATCAACGTACAATTGTATGGAGGAGAATCAGGGACATTAACATTGTTCTGTTGGACTTTTTATTACGGGACTTTAGTTTAATATTTCATTGAATGTGTATAACTTCATCACACTACGCATTTTAACTACAGTGCTTAAGTTGAGTGTTAATTTTTATTAGCCAGATATGGTTTGGTCTTTGATACAAATCAGTTTCACACTCACACTAGATGTTGAATCAATATATTGCTGATATTCCATACTATTATCTATTCGTACAAAACATCAGTATATTATTATCTAATTGCTCACACAATTGTGTTAGATGCAAGATATTTTTTTTTCTTTTAACACCACAATGCTATGGATCTGACAAGTACTTACGAGTTACAAATAACTAAAATTTTTTTTTTAGCGTATAACGTTGCATTCATTCACTTTATTAATATGATTGTCTGCTATTATGTGTAAAATCATAACAGGCTCTATCGCACTCGACATGGTCTATGTACTCATTTCCTTGTTGATAAGCGTTGCCCAGACTACCCCGGAAGTACGTCATATAGTCTGCTGTTTTCGAGCAGACGATCCTTTGCCGGCTTTAGGTCGAAGATTTGATCTTGAAGTCGGCCTCTTTCGCTGTGTATTCTCCGTGTGAGAAAGACGTGTTTTTGGACGAACTCCAGATAGTGTACTCTTGTTACATAGTGTTATCATTTATATCAGCTAGGTCGTCCTACAGTTGGAGCCTAAGCTTGATGATATTTAAACGGACAAGTCATTGCTAAAAGGAGAGGAATGTGTGTGGAACTATATATTAAATATTTCAGCAATATGCCTCTGACATTGTTTCCGTAGTCTACGTGACGATAGACTGATCTTATGGACTGGCTACAGATTGCCATTGACTATTTTTATGGATGCCTTCAATTAGGAGCTACGTCGTGTAATAAAATAAATGTTGTCTAAACGTCAACCAGGAATTATGGACTTTTCTACTGTTGAAGACTAGCCTTACGTTTTGAAGACTGTTTTAAAAAGTTGGACTGAAAGGCCTAATTAAAATTATACCCTAAACAGGCTGGACACTAAAATCCAGCTAATGAGGACTCTAAATGAACTCGGAGAGGGAAGATAGATCTAAACCATCTACCATATCAAATTATCCCTCTACATCTGCCTCATGTCATCTAATTACGCTGTTGCATAAGTTTAATCTTTAATGCTTTGCATTATTGCTGTTCATTAATAAGAAATTAATTGACTACTGATACTGAACTTGACAGATAGTTGTTGTTGGACGGTGTGAGGTATGTGAGTACATGTATAATTTAGGATGTATGACCAACAGAGAAAACCAATATTAGATTATTTACAGACATGCAATTTATCCATAACTGTGGAGCCGGTGTTGAGAATAGATAGACCTTGAGAAATGCCTAAAACGGTCTATAACAAGATCTAAAATTAATATATAAGTATCAATTATGGTGTGAGGAAAAGGGGTAGTCTGATGGAGTGCTCGTGTGGATGATGGTACATAATTGGTGGATTGGGTGTCTTCCAGGACACCCCCGGGCTTACTCACCACTTTTCACCTTATTAACAACTTATACCTTACTATTTTTTGTATTGTTTGCACGGGTTACCTCCACTTGCTCTGCAGTAGTTGTCCAACTGTGGCCAAAACTTAAAGTATCCAATGTGGGTCTTCAAAGGTGTCTACCTTCGCACACGATTACTCTTGGCAGAGTTGTAGATAGAAGGGTAATGAGGTTTCTACTTCAAGGAAACTTCACAAGATATTTAAGAAATCGAGAACCATGCTGAATGAGTTTGAGCACGTTAGCTCTGTATCTTTCCCTCCGCCTTTTGTGAGATGGGTTATATGTAATTATTGAGCTCGTTCAAGCACCCAACCGATTTAATTCAGCGAATTTCCTCTTATTATAGTATAATGATTATTATTATTGTTCTTGATATATATATACATATATATATATATATATATATATATATATATATATATATATATACATATATATACATATATATATATACATATATATATACATATATATAGGCGTAATAAGGGGGTACAAGGGGGTGGTCCGCCCTGGGTGACAGCCAGGATGGGGTGCCGTCGGACACTATTAAGATAGTATTGGGAGCCGCGCTGGTGTAATGGCTACAACGTTGTACTGGCGACCAGGTGTTCATGGTTCAAACCCGGCCGTCGGCGTTTGAAGAAATGTTTACGACCGGAAATTTGACTGAATAACCTGAACGGCTCCTGCACATAAATCCCGTGTGGATGGGAAGGAGCGAAGCTCCTGACCGGGTTGGAAGGAAAGTCCACTGACCCCCCAGCCTCGCAATGACATGTCATTGTGCCGAAAGAGCTGGAAAGCTCGAGTGCCGCTGGTTATAGAAAAAAAAAAAGATAGTATTTGCTGTTAAAAATGTACTTGCGAGTGTGCTTCTTTATAGGAGCTGGGGTGTCGAAGGTAGTACCGCCCTGGGTGCCAAGTACTTTAGGGACGCCTCTGAAGATATATATATATATATATATATATATATATATATATAGATATATATATATATATATATATATATATATATATATATATATATATATATATCAGGACTACCACGTGTGCCTTTCGCTCTGTAATAACTAACTCAACCAATGAATGATCAAAATCAACATACAGAAATTTAATAATCCATTTCTTTAAGAGTTATAAATAAATGTATGTTGGTGATTTCAATAAAAATATATGTTTCCTGATTGAAAAGTCTTTAGGCTTGATGGATAAAAAAATTAAGTTGATGTTTGGCCTGTTAAAAATGGAACTTACCAAAATTCTGAAGTGTCGATGCTGCTTTTCTTTAAAATTGTCGATGTGATTGTGACATAACATCTGCTAATGTTCTTTTGTTGGCTCTCTCACACCTTCAGCCACTCCTGTGTATCCCTTCTTTTCTTCATTTTTTTTTCTCTTTCTCCCATTCAATCGCTTTTATTTGGCATATTTTTTGCACTTTCCATTTATTCTATTTACTCTTTTTGCTGGACCTAGTAGGGTGAAGTCTCTAACACTCTACTGCCCTGCAGAAGTATCTGATATGGGACTATCATTATCTGTTTCACGCTTCACTCCCCGACGGTTGACGTTACGCCAGGTGACTCGTGATAATACCACGTTATTGAAGCGGTCGGCGAGCGATATTCTTATCATGAAATGCCGACTCGCCACCTTTGGTTAGAAACAGTGCCTGTTTACCCAACACGATTAAACAGCTTATCACTAGTAATGATCTTCCTCCCGAAGCATCTCATCTCAGGATTCATGACAGCTCTTTGGGCAAGCCAGTATTCTACATGCTCCCCAAAATTCACAAGATCGAAAACCCTGGAAGACCTATTGTCTCAGCCTGTTCTTGTCCTACTGAACACATTTCTGACTTTCTCGATAGCATTTTCCAGCCTATCGTTGAGAATCTTCCCTCCTTCATCAAAGACACCAATCACGCTCTTACAACTTTCTCCTCTATCCGACTCCCAGCAGACCGCTCCTACCGTCTTTTCTTGCTGGACGTCTGCTCTCTGTATACCTCTATTCCCCACTCTGATGGTCTCCGCGCTCTTCAGTTTTTTCTGGACCAACGCACTTGCCCTTCTATATCCACTGTCACTCTTCTCCGTCTTGCTGAACTGGTCCTTCAACTGAATTCCTTTGAATTCAATGGTCAGTTTTTTGACCAAATTAGCGGTGTTGCCATGGGAACGAAGATGGGTCCCAGCTATGCCTGTCTATTCATGGGCCACTTGGAGCATCAGATATGGCAACAATACTCCGGTCCTTTCCCTGGGTTTTACCGCAGATATATCGATGATGGCATAGGTCTCACAGATATGTCTGAGACTGATTTACACCGCTTCATCGACTTTGTGAACCACTTTCACCCCACCATCAAGTTCACCTCCCTCGTCTCCACAGTATCTGTCAACTTCCTTGACATTACTATTTCTATCACGCCCTCTGGCCTTAATACCTCAGTATACTACAAGCCGACAGATTCCCACAGCTACCTCCTGTATACCTCTTCTCATCCTCGGGCCTGTCGTGACTCCCTTCCTTTTTCACAACTTCTCCGCCTCCGCCGTTTATGCCAAGACGACGATGACTTCCACTTACGAGCAAATGAGATGTTGGATTTCTTCCGTAACAGACTTTATCCAGAACATGTTCTCACCTCTGCTCTCCAACGTGTGCTCCCCATCTCTCGTCTGGAGGCCCTCAAACCTCACCATAAATCCACTTCGGATAGAGTCAAATTAATCTTGACCCATCACCCTCACAGTACTACTGTCAAACAGATCCTTTTCCGCCACCTCCCTATCCTCCAAGCAGAGCCTCTGACCCAAAAAGTATTCAGTGAAGCACCTTTGGTGGCATATAGACGTGACAAGAACTTGAAGGATCTTCTTGTTCACAGCCGTCTCCCAAAGGAGAATGCCACTCACTTTGGCACACTACCCTGTGGTCGGACACGATGCAACACGTGCAAGTATGTCATCTCAACCCAGAAGGTGTACTTTCCTAAGGCTACGTACACCATCACTAGTAGCTTCACGTGTGAATCGCGCAATGTCATTTATACGATCATATGTAAACGTTGCTGCAAAACCTATATTGGCCAAACAGGCAAACGACTTGGGGACAGATTCAGCCAGCACTTAAATGACATCGCTCAGCAAAAGTCAACACCAGTTGCTATACACTTCAATGGTCCTGACCACCATGGTCCCATCGACATCCAGGTCACAGCGATCCGATCCTGCTCCTCTGACACTGCCAGCCGAGAACAGCTTGAGAACCGTCTTATCCACCGCATGGGGTGTCTAAAACCAGCCGGTCTCAACACTTTTCACACCTTTGTCTGAGGTCACCCTCTCCTCTCTTGCTCTATTTTACTCTTTCCACTCTTATCCTATTCTTCTATTTGTATGCCATATACATTTTTTTATTTCATATTTATTTATCTCCCACTCATTCTGTCCCCTTCTATTTCCAGTCCCCACTTTTATCACGTTGGGTAGTTTATTTTCCGGTTTCGTTTTTTAGTTTCTTAGTATGCATTGTGTACATCCGGCGGCGGAAGTCGCTTTCTGTTCAGCCACGCGCCTTTTGATAGAATTTCGGTTCTTGCCTTCACGGAAGTACCCAGTTTTTATTTTATTTAGTTTTTATGTGTCCTATCTAGCCTTCACTTTCTTTCCTTTCCTGACGAAGGCCTTGTGGCCGTAACGTAGACTATTTTCTTTGTCTTTTGTCCTCGTAAGACGAATCACCTTTTTTCGATTTTTTTTTCAAACCCATCCATCTGTTTACCCAAGACGGTTGTACACGATCGGTTCAATAGAAACCACGTTGTCTGTCGGGCAAAGTCGTCTGAAGGAAGGGCGATAATTAGATAATTGCTTTACGGGACCATCCAAGTGTAAGATTATTAGAGATAAATATGTCTGGCGAGGCAATATTGACAGGAAAGCATCTGGGCAGGTAATCAGTTCACAGATAGTGGTTATGAGTTTGTGCACGATGCCGGCGGAAATGTTACCGCATTATTAGATAGAGGTCACGCGTGGAATATTAAATGTAATATTTGAACACGTGAGAGATATTTAAAATTAAACACCCTGACCCATCTAGTGCAAAAGAGCTTACGATTAGATTGATTTGAGGAGCCGGAATAGAATAACTTTCATTGGAAGCTAGTCTAAAAGCACAATCTGTGATTTGAACTTAGAATGAGAGATATAATTTAGTGAAATTGAAGTCACAACACAGACTGCATCGCATCGTCAGATTAGCAACTTCCATGCCAGAAAGTGAAGGATACGACTTAGAATTCCATTATTAAAAGTGACAGATCGAAGTATTTGGGAAACTTAAAACCTTAAAAGTAAGCCCACCTTTATAAATACAGAGACTGGAAATTTAAAAGGACCAGGACAGATCGAAGTATTTGGGAAGCTTAAAAAAGTAAGACCACATTTATAAATACGAAGACTGAAGTCCTAAGGAATTGAATCGCCCGTCATAAGAGAAACTTCCCCAGACCTAAGTGATTCGTAGATTTCACCCATTATCAGAGGGATTCAAAATTTCCAGACTAAGTGATTTGAAAGCATATAACCAAAAGCGCTGTGTCCATTTGTAACTGTGCGAGGAGATTGTGTATAACCCAATTGGGGTAAGTGTAACTTTTATATTACAAATGTGAATTTGATATGTTGTCTTGCTTAGTGGTTATATATGAGGCTGGCAACCTCAGCATATGAAAATAGTTTGTTCATGAAACACTACAGCAAGTGCTGGTGATTTCTTCTGGCTAGTCGTGCGGAGAACCGACAGCAGAGGTGACCCCAGACTCTGACTGAAGCAGTGATGAGTGAAAATTGCACCACGTGTGCTCCAAGTGTAGCATATCATTTTTTTAGATGTATGTACCTTTCAATTGTAATTCAGGCTCGCCATTGCTCACGCGGTCCAGACACATTTACCCAATTAATAGCCAGAAGAATATTGGTGAATTATAATTATCTTCCCTGAGCTACACTGTGTACTCAAGGATTTAATTCTTCTGAGAGATTAACATTGGTGGGTGGACAGTGAGACCTCACCTGTAAGGTTACAGCCAAGAAACTTACTTAGCAGAGGCATTTGTTTTCTATTACGTCTAAATAGTTCGTGGAACTAAGCTGTGAGATAAAAGAGAATCAACACTAACCACCTGCATTGGAGGAGCGTGTGGAGAAAGGCCCTTATCACAGAAGCATTGCAGAACCACAGCTGCAGGACTCACCTAGAGTTAAAGGCTAACTAACAGGTACCAGCAAGGACATTTCAGTTAAAGTTTAACTTTAAAAGTTAAAAACCTCAAACCTAATCTCCATGACGAGAGATTATGTTTTCATCTAAATTTCACCAATTTTTCCATATTTATTTTAACCTGTTAAAGACTAATTCACTATTAAATTTGTTACATGTTATTTTAAAACTAAACAAACATAGTTGATTCAATTATTACATGTATGACAGCAAATGTATGAGCAAAAGAATATTTTATATATATATATATATATATATATATATATATATATATATATATATATATATATATATATATATATATATATATATATATATATATATATATATATATATATATATATATATATATATATATATATTTTTTTTTTTTTTCTATAACCAGCGGCACTCGAGCTTTCCAGCTCTTTCGGACCAATGACATGTCATTGCGAGGCTGGGGGGTCAGTGGACTTTCCTTCCAACCCGGTCAGGAGCTTCGCTCCTTCCCATCCACACGGGATTTATGTGCAGGAGCCGTTCAGATTATTCAGTCAAATTTCCGGTCGTAAACATTTCTTCAAACGCCGACGGCCGGGTTTGAACCATGAACACCTGGTCGCCAGTACAACGTTGTAGCCATTACACCAGCGCGGCTCCCGTATATATATATATATATATATATATATATATATATATATATATATATATATATATATATATATATATATATATATATATATATATATATATATATATATATGTCGTGAAATATTCTAATCCACATATATAAATTATCAGGTAAATATAAAGCCTAACAAATAAATTCTAATAAAGAAAAGAGCAATGGTAAAATAACAGTGCTGTCACAAGGAATGTACTCGAAATCCCCTTTGTTTTATGCTTCGTCTGCAAATTGTAACGCTTTCACGTTGATAGTAAAAGCCTACTATATTATTACCCGCTTTCTTCAATGAAACGTGTGCTGTATTTCTTGGAAAAACATTTGTGCTACGCAAGCTGAAACAATGACCTAAATTTAATATTTCATTCATCCCATACACAGCGTAACTAAAAGACAGATAAAGCAGGATAGAGAGAAGGGAGAGGCAGAAAGCCGAACGCATGCAAAATTAAACACGCGTTTCGCTATTAATGCCACCCCAACAAGCGTAACGCGATACACAATTACTACTATCACGCGTGTAAGGCCACATGCACTAACTTTTTCGGACGGACAGTGATAAAAACAATAACCTTCCCAGAGTTAGGTTTTAAAAAACCTAGAAAACGCTTATTAGAAAAGATAACATTAGATGGGTTTACGTTTGAAAACATTACAGTACCCAGACAGCACATCTTCGAAACAGGAGGTAGAAGAAATTGCATATTTTGAACGCAGCCACGTAGCTCTTTTAAATTTGTATATTTGGGTTCCTTAGGGCTTGCTGACAAAGAATATGTAAAACGTTACGCAAATAGTCTAGGAATTAACAAATTATAACCAAAATAAAATAGTGGGGATGCCTGACAGCATGAAATCATTTCTGCTCATAAAATTTTTTTATAACGTGTTTGAAAAAACCTTACGTACAGAAATAGCCTACCATGTAAACTCCAAATTGATTGGAGCGCAACAAATATAAGACTAAACACGATTGGTCGGACTATAAATACTATCTTTGGTTGTTAGGGGAGACGTAGGAAGGTAAAATTTTTTCAAACACTTGTCGAAACGTGGCTCCATTGGCCAGACTCGCTGATATAATCACTTAGGAGCGTTAGTTCAAGACCACTAGTTCAAATAAGCTTGATAAAGCAACAGTGCGTTGAAGCCAGCTCATATTTTTGCTAAATAAAAGCCTGGAACATAAGCAGATGGGAATTGTGCCAGTAATTGTGCCAGAATTCATTGCTAGTCAACGTATCTGTGTTTATTCTATGAATTGTGGTAAGCTTGAAACATTCAGTATCTTTTAATGAAAATTGAATGTAAATTGTTAATTTATGCCTGTATATATGTGTAGTTCAGTAGCAAACATGATGTAAAGCCTATAATGCTCCAGCCTGAACAGAAGGTGTCGGAGGAAAGTAAAACGGCATGGAATGGCCAAACAGTACACTGACACCTAGATGATTGACTAAAAAGAAATAATGCTGGAATTGCAGAGGCGTAGTAACCATTAAGGAGGTTAATACTGGTATAAAGTATTTCAGATGAAGCTGACAGTTGGCCTAACGCTCTGAACTCAATGTTTGTGATGTATTGTGCTCAGTGTAGAACTAGAGTATCAATTAGTTATGAAGTAGAAGGTACATCCTTCTTGTTTTCAGGGACCGTGGTCTTGACGTTATTGAGCAGCACCTGGTCAGAGCCTTGCTGAATCCAGAGTCGGACAGCATACTCCTTGGTCCATTTAGCTATCAGTGAGGTGTCTCCAGAGCACAGGGGAGAAATCGAGCAGAGGAGTCTATTCCTGCCGCCATCACGCAAGATAAGCTGATGTGGCCAGCTGAGCTCAAAATTATGTACCCCCATCTTAAAATAACATTGTAACATAAACTTAAGAGGGGAAGTAAATTGTTTTAATATCAGGAACTGAGAACATCTCCAATACTAGTTCCAATAAAGACAAACTATTGAAGTCATGATGACAAATACCAACAGAGCTTGAACAAAACAAAACCAGTATTACCTCATATTACCACTACACAACTGACACACATAGGATACTTTTAATAATATATGTCACTACAATATTCATATTGATAAATTCTGTACATATAACTTGTAATTAAAATTGATTGTGATTCCTGGTTCCCTTTGTATTTGAATCAGGACACATATTCATTCATGACAGCAATGAATACATATTGTTATTTGAAAAGTTATCAGTGACTCCTGTAAGATATCCTTGTAGAGTGTTTTATGTATGTGAGTGTCACAGTGTTGTCAAGTGTGGTGGAATAAATTAAATTGTTTATCTGTCTGTTGTTGTTATGACTTACACTTCATCATACACATACCCTAGACATACAACGTAGTCATCACACTATTCCAGAATAATTCTGACTGAGATATATATATATATATGTGGCAGCAAGTAAGGTTATCTATAATACACTACTCTTATTAGATATAGATACCTTCACAGCTGATCTCAGTCAGTACACTAAGTCCCCTATAAATATTTATAACCTCCCACTTCACCACATATATTGGGGTCTCGCTCTTGGGATTTTGAATCTTTACCTATTAAAAATATTGGGGGTAATTCACTTCAGGGAATATAAGAATTAAAAGGTATCCTTGGGTGGAATTAAATAAGGTTGAGCTCACGGTGCCTGTGTTGTCCATTAGATATATATTTAGAGATTGAATTGTTAGTTAGACATTTTATAAACTTACCTGATAGACAATGGCGGACCTGGCCAAATTTCGATCTGCTGCTGTTCAGACTGCAAAAGAGTTAGGATTGGATGGGCAAGTTATGGTTGCCTATGTTACTGCGGAATGTGACAAATTTATTGAACGCGAAGAAAGAAGGTTTGAAGCCGAAAGAAAGTTAGAGGCTGAAAGGGAAATTAAGAAGTTACAATTTGAGGCTGAGGCTGAGGCTAAGAGGTTACAGATTGAGGCTGAGGCTAAGAAATTGGAAGCAGAAAGAGAAGACAAGAAATTAGCTGCAGAAAGGGAAGAGAAGAAATTAGCTGCAGAAAGGGAAGCAGAAGAAAGAAGATTGACTGCAGAGAGGGAAGCAGAAAAGGAGGAGAAGAGATTACAAAGGGAACATGAGTTACGACTAAGGGAGTTTGAGTTTCAAGGCCATGCTCCTGAAAATGGTGCCAGTCCCTTTGCCTCTGATGCCACTGCTAGCCAAGGAGCCTCAACCTCAGCTATGAATTTTCATTTAGATCATTTTGTTGAGAAAGACGATGATATAGAGAGCTATCTAAATAGGTACGAACTATTAGCTACCACGTATGGGTTAGAGAGAGAAAGGTGGAGCTTAAAGTTATCTCAAGGACTTCGTGGGGCAGCTTATGAAGTTTTTGCAAAAATGAGCAGAGGTGATCAGGAAAATTATGACATGCTAAAGCAGGCTCTTTTGTTAAGATATGAAAAGAATGCAGAATTCTATAGGAAAAAATTTAGGAATGCTAAACTACTGTCAGGTGAAACCTATCACCAGTTCTCTGCACGAATAGAGACATACTTGGAGAAATGGACTTCTCTGGGGAAAACCCAAGATCTTAAGGAAATGGTCCTTGTAGAGCAGCTAAGAGAGTCCATGGCTCCAGACCTGAGAAAGTTTCTCATGGAACAAGGTGCAGAGAGGCTGGGTGAGTTGCCAAATGTTGCTGAAAGGTATCAAGCAGCTCAAGCAGAGGTAACAGGTAATAAAAAGAAACAAGTGGATAACTTTAGGGCACCACAGGACTTTAATAAATTTGATCCTAGGGATCAAAACAAAGGTAAGCACCAGTTTGATAGGCCACGGTATGAAAATAAAAATAAATTCCCACAATTCGATGAAAGGAAATATGATGAAAGAAAATCTTTCAACCAAGGAAAAAGGTGGTGTAAGAATTGTCAGATGGACAATCATGACACTGACCGTTGCAGAAGGAAACCTGTGTATATGGCAACCCTTCAGGTCAGGTCGACCTCAAGACAGGAGGAGGATATTATGTTGGATACCACTCCAGAAGAGATGAGGAAGGCACAGGCTGGGGATAAAACACTCAAGCCTTGTTTCAGAAAATTGTCAACTTGTCATACAACTCCAGGCAAGGGAGATTTTTACATGAAAAACAAGTTGATGTATAGGAAGACTGGAGCTAGATCCAAAGGTCAGGGACAGCTGGTACTTCCTAAAAGATATAGGGCAGACTTAATAAGGAGCCTACATGTGAAACCAGATGGAGACCATGAGAAGATAGGTACCATCATTCAAAAGGTGGCTCACAATTATTATTGGCCCAAAGCAAGATGGGACATTGAGAATTTTGTAGAAAGGTGTAGCATAGCACATGAGGGAACACCCACAAGTGGGAACATGGATCAGGACCTGGACACGCCACGGGGCAAAATTAGGCCTGATAATAAAAAGAAAAATAGATTTGATAAAGTGGACCAAATGGAATGGGAAGCCCCTTTTCACGGACAAGCTTCACTTAACTGTTTTACAATGGCCACTATGCGGAGAGTGCAAAAAGATGTCTTACCCCAGGATAAGCCGACAATCCCTCAATCGGACTTAAACAAACTGGAGGAAGAGGATGTAGAGAGGAAATCTCTCATCAAGAATTTTAAGTGGGGAGACAGCCCCAAGAGAAAAATTGGTAGCGGTCGTTTTGTGAATGATAATTCTGGGAGGAAAAATCATCACTATAAAGCTTCGAGTGGAAGAGACCATACCGGTGCAGGGACAAATAGGTCCACAAAATTAAAGGTCCATATGTAGCTTTGTTAAGAACGTGGACTGATGAAAAGGCAGAGGAAAACATTACATCTTCATACCAATATGTGAATGAGCTGACCACTCGTTTAAAAACTGGCTGGAAACTTGCCAATGAAAATTTGAAACAAGCCAGGAAGAAACATGCTGCCTATTATAACAGGAAGGCGAAAGACAGAAATTTGGCTGCGGGAGAGAAAGTACTGCTTCTTTTGCCCGGGAGTCAGAATAAGTTACAGATTGGATGGCAGGGTCCATATACAGTTCTAGAGAAGGTGTCTAGAACAAATTATAAGATAGATAAGAAGGGGAAAGAAAAAATCTATCATGTGAATCTCCTGAAGAAATATTTGGAAAGAGAACATCAGGAGGAGACACACTTGTTGACCTTGTCCATCGCCATGGAGATGAAAAAGGAACCACTTTCATCATTTGAGTATCCATTACACCCCTGTGAGACAGCAGCACAGGTGAAAATCAGTACACATTTAACGAAAACTCAGAAAGAGAGAGTGCAACAGGTTCTAAATAATCATGCAGAGGTGTTAACAGACCGACCAGGGCATACAAACCTATTGGAATATGATATGAAACTGATAGACCCCACACCTGTCTGTATGAAACCATATTCGATTCCGTTTGCTAAGGAGAAAGCTTTGAAGGAAGAGATAGACTATCTATTGAAGGAGGGAATTATTTCACACAGTGAATCCTCATATAGTTCCGGTGTTGTACTCTTAAGGAAGCCCTCTGGAGAACATAGACTCTGTATAGATTACAGGAGACTGAATGCTATTACAGA
>JAMPIV010016046.1:255000-262992 GCA_024509875.1 Oreohelix idahoensis
CTTTGTTACATCCCTTAAGTTTCACGCAAAGAGCCCTGTCTATGTGTAGGGAGTAATCTTTTATCGTGGTAGGGTGCAATCTACCGCCTCTAGAGGCTTTTATTACCTGCGAGCCATGGCCGATCTCCAAGTGCGACATGTTTACATGCTGTTGCCGTCATTTTTGACGGTGGAAAAAACGCCAACCTAATGTATGTTAGGTTTCATGTGATCAAAGAGAGATAAATGTTTATTATCTTTCTGTGACAGGTTTGACTGGTGATTATCTTCTCCTGTCTTATGTTGTCCTGTCTCAGGCAATGTCTTATAGTTGACATGTCTTAAGTCTATTTATAGGATCATATACGGAGTATCTTTATCACCCGTTTGGGCGGAAACGCCTGGTCTGGGTTTGCCTCAATCTGGTCCATGCTCTTTGGGCATGCGCGGGTCTTGGCGGCAAAAGCCGGGAGACTGATTCAGAGAGAGGGTACCTGAGGCTTAGAACGGATGTACCGATCCATAGATTTCTCTCTGCCAAGTTTTCGATAGGGATTGGAAATTCTGGGAATGACTGTTTTGTCATTCTTCCGTCCCTGAGTGTTTCTTTATGCCAGTATTGGCTGTGTTGTGTTACCTTAGAGTGTAAGGATTCTTTAAGAAGGTAACTGAAACATTATTCGATCTTTTCGTCTAGTTTAGATCTTACAGGTACATTTATCGCTGATGGCGACATAGTGAGCGAAGCTCACAAGGAGTTATTATACTGTACCCCAGTATTGCTTCATATTCGTAAGACTAGGTCTAAGTTGACCTGTTACATACATAAGCCTAAGAATCATCTTTATGAAACCGCAATGCAGGCGGAATATGGTTTGGCAGAAAGTATATTTAATCTCAGAAGCTTGTGTAAACTGAGAGTGACCTGATTATCGAGGCCCGCGACCTGCGGCCTGATTTCGTTGTCATCATATTGGTCCGTGTTTACGGCCAATATTCTTCACCAGAATGAAGTATCTGGCATGTGAGGCCAGTCTGAAGTCTTTTGCTAATTGTAGGACAATGGCATTGACTTTGTTTAAATAATTTATATCGCCCGTACTACGCAATATATTTGCTAGGGCTTACCTGACGGGGCTCAGTCAGGGATTAGAGCTATTGCATGAACAGTAAACATTGGTCAAGACATTGTTACATGTCTGGGATCTGTGATGCCTGAAGCTGACCTTTGTAACTACACATATTATGCCCACGATCTTATACTATTGACTGTTTCGTCCATCATCATCGTATTATCGTACGTCATGAATAAATATTGTAAACGTCAGCAGCATTCCCTACTTCATTGACTTCTACTTGTGGTTGTGTGAGTTAATGTAAAGACGTCTAAGAGCCTATATGGCTTTCGTGTTATCAGCACTGTTAATTACTCACTTACACAATCAACCACATTGTTATACAAGTACTACACGTCTGAATCTACAGGAATACTGACATTATGTATGTGTCTACTATACCCTGGCGGCACCTCACGCTAGTGACCTAAATTCTCGCTACAACTTGGTACTGTCCAGGACAACACGACACGCTCAACGTACTAACATTCATAACACATCAAAACAGTACGTTACATCTGGGCATTTACACTGAACAACTGTTTACATCTAAAAGACACTCTACATCTCCAGCGTTAAACGGACAGTAAACAGACTTTTACATCTGGTGGACCAGATTCGTGGGTTTTTTGTCAACGACACGGATTTTCCTGCCCACATCTGGATTTATGCTTCCGGAAAACAAGACTGACGTTTAGTTGTCAGCTACACAGTAGGAAATAGGTCAACGTCTGCTGATCGACGTATACATTTATGGATGATACAGAATCGCTACATGGACCACAGCTGCTGCAGAATTGCAACATGAACCACAGCTGCTACAATAGTGCTACATAGACCACAGTTGCTGACGGAGGTGTTTAACACTGTGACAATCGTCGAAGGACATATTTGTCAAAGTTCATGTCACAATTATTACGTGCAAGCTCGGATTGTAAACATAGAACAGTTCAACCTGTTGTTTACTACGACATTCTTCACTTTGGGAGACTACTACACCTGTTGTCAAGTTACGGTGACCTTCAACGGTGGAACGTCTACTAGTGTTTACTAGTGTACGGCAATGAACTGCATCTTTGCGGTTGTAGAGGATTACGCTTAAAGATAAGTGGCCTGGTTTTACATGTTAAACTGAGCCTTTATTTTGTGTGCAAATAAGCCTTCCTCGTTACACATTCATTTGATGTATTCTATTGTTTACTTGTTCTTTGTTTACTTGTTGAGTTAGTGTGTATTTTTTTTTCTGCGGGTTCAGGTTGGAGGGTCTTACAGTAAATATCCCACTCAACCGAGGGTTACTGTAAGCGTTCTTTAGGGATTGTGCATATTTCTCACAGTGGAAATTGCAAGCGACTTTTGTTGCTATTTATTTTTTTTTCTTAGCTATGACGAGATGTGTTAGTGTTGTTTTCGTTATTTTTTCTCCGTACTTTAGTTTTTGATTCGTTTTGTCTGTATTTGTCTGCCTTCTCTTTTCTATTGTTAATTTCTTTACACCCTTTTGTTTATACACTGTGTTGTCATTGTATTATTGTGAATTTTTCGCAGTTATCCTTGTGATTTTTCACAACATCTGATTTAGTTAAGCTGTATTTTCTTTTGACCTCTGCGAATGTTTTCGTTTGTTTAGATGCTTGTCTTTGTTAAGTTATCGTGATATTGTTGATATATACAGTCTTCATGTATACTTGATCATGTACTGTTATTATATGATGCAAATTATATACTGAGCTGATTACTGGTGACTTTATAAACAAGGTAATTGTACTTAGTCTTTATAAAAGACTCATCTCCTACTGAGATTGGGATAACTTGTGTTGCTATTTCAGATATATTGACAGCACATTTGTAGACAGGATGTCTACATTAGATTACTTTATCACGCAAGGGATAGCCCTTGGAAAAACTGAGGAGAAATTGGAGGATTTTGCGCTTGCTCAATTTGCCAAAGCACAAAAGCTGAAAAGAAAAAGATTCAAGCGCAGCTAGACAGAGAAGCTGAAGAAATGAAGATTCAGCTAGACAGAGAATTTGAAGAGAAAAAGATTCAAGCACAGCTAGACAGAGAAGCTGAAGAAAGGAAGATTCAGCTAGACAGAGAATTTGAAGATAAAAAGCATCAAAGAGAACATGAAGAAAGACTCATGGCTTTGGAGATAGAGAAACTAAAAGTGACGAATATGAGTAGTTCTCATGCGACTTCTTCGAGCACAAAAAGTCATGATTATAAGTTCAAACTTCCTCATTTTAACACTACGAAAGATGACATAACGTTCTATCTAGATAGACTAGAACTTAATTGTGTAACATATAAAGTAGATAAGGCACAATATGTTAGACAACTGTTGAAATCACTTACAGGTGAACCATTAAATATTATAATGGCAATAGAAGAACATGATAGGACTAACTATGAAGTTGTCAGAGCAGCCTTATTGAAAAGATATCAGCTTAAAGAAGATGATTACCGTCTTCGTTTTAAGACTATGTTACCAGAATCTGGTGTAGAGTTCTCGGACTTTATAGGAAAGATACGCCTTACTTTCACTAGATGGATAGAATTGTCTAAGACTGAACATACTTATGAAGCACTTATGGACTTGTTGCTTAGAGACAAAGTAATGTCATCTGTTAATGAGTCTTTTCTTGCCTTTATACACGAACGTAAACCTAAGGACATAAAAGAAATGGAACAATATTGTTGCCAATATGTCACTGCTCATCCACAACAAACGATTAGCAATAGTAAGATTAAAGAAGGTTTACCCATGGCTTCTGCGACTCCATACAATACTAATTTCGGAGGTAAAGTTAAAGGTACTCAGCGCAACTTCGATAAGAAAAGTAAGCGTAACTTTGGACAGGATCAAAGTGATTCATGCCAAAGAGGCTCGTCTTCTAGGAATTGGAGGCAATCTGATAGCCCTCATAATTATGGTTCCAACAAATTTGGTAACTTTAAAAGGGGTAGCCACAATAAAAACTATCCTCGCCATAATTCTTTAGGAAGACAGCAGTATCAGTCTGATAGATATTTTCATCAAGGTGTAAATCACAATCACAATTGTGAAAACTGCGGTTCAAACCAAAATAATAATAGCAATAGGGGTAATTACCATAATTCCAAAGGAAATAGTAATCGAGGTAGATGGCAGCATAATAATAATAGATCATGTCATCATACTAACTGTGCTGAACAAGAGTCACAAGGAGTTAGTAATGAACAAAACAATAGTAAACCTAGCGCTAGTGCTAGTTCTTGTTCTGCCTTTGATTTTGGGAGAGCATCTCAATGCCCTCAGTGCACCACTTTATTTGAACCTACTACTATATCCACCTTGAGTTGCGGTCATCCTCTGCCCACTCTGCCTGCCACAGCAGCTCATGAAGGGAGATGATCTCTTATTCCACATAGAGGTCTAATGAATAATGATCCAGTCTCAGTCCTCTTTGATTCTGGATGTACCACTATTGGGGTTAGACAATCTCTAGTAGGTCCTTCATGTGCCACTGGAAGAGTGATCAAATGTGTAACATTTGGTGGCACAGTGGAAAAATACTCTACCGCTATCATCCGTATAGCTACTCCCTTCTTTACATGAGAGGTCCAAGCGTGTCTGCTTCCAAATCCTGTTGTGGATCTTATCGTCGGGCGTATACACGGCATTAAAGAGTGTACCCCGCAGCAGATTATTGCTTGGGAAGAACATAACTTAGAAGCTGCTAATGCAGTTGTCACGAGAGCTCAGGCTAATAATATGCCTCAGACTAAATCGATCGAAGGTGTTGAGGTACGTGATCAAGATGATCATGATGTCATTTCACGTGACTCTTTTATCAAAAGTCAACAGGAAGACATTTCGTTAAAAAAATTCTTCGTTGTGGCAAAAAAGGTGACCCAAATAAGAACACAGATCACAAATCTTGGATCACTATGAAGAATGGCGTACTAGTGCGTATGGTACAGCACTCAGACATGTCTATACATTCACAAATTCTTGTTCCGAAAGACATGAGAGTTAGAATACTGCAACATGCTCCCGACTTCCAATGCGCTGGTCATATGGGATTTTCACGTACGAAGTCGAGAGTTCTCGCGACTTTCTTTTGGCCATTCGTCAACAGAGACATATGTCTTTATTGCCGCTCGTGTAGAGTTTGTCAAGAAGTACAATAGAAAGGTCCTCGCCATGCAGCACCTATCCAGGCTGCGGACATTCCTATCCGTCCATTTCAGAAAATGGCGATAGATATCATTGGTCCTTTCAAAATAAAATCAGCCAGAAGACATCAATTTATTCTTACATGTGTTGACATGTGTACTCGATGGCCAGAGGCCATACCTCTGAAGAGCATTTCGACTGCCAATATTGCAGACGCTCTTTGGCTGATATTTTCGCGGTTGGGATTCCCTAGGGAAATCTTGTCAGACCATGGCACCCAACTGATATCTGAGACGATGTCGCAAGTGATGTCTACTCTTAATATCAAGAGATCACTGAGTAGTATCTATCATCCTATGTCTAATGGACTAGTCGAACGTCTTAATAGAACTCTCAAAAATTTACTTGGGAAAATAACTGAGGATCATCCTCAGGATTGGGACAGAGTCTTACCCGCTGCTCTCTTCGCTTATAGAGAGGTTCCTAATGAACATACCGGGTTTTCTCCTTTCGAGCTCGTCTTTGGCGCGCGTCCGCAAGGCACAATGTCCTTGCTTCACGATCTGATAGCTGCCGATGATATTAGTGATGACACACAATCTTCTTACGAGTATGTCATTGCTCTTAGGCAGAAAATCATTGAAGCTTGCAAATTAGCAACTTCTGCATCTGAATTTGCTAAAGCAAAGGCAAGACAGTTTGCAAATAAAAATAGATGCCTACGTCAACTTTGTCCTGGAGACAAAGCATTTATATTACTTCCTTCCAGGGAAAATAGACTTCTTATTGGTTGGAGATTGAGATTGTGTCTAAAATTTCTGATGTCGACTATGTCGTCGATATTGACGGAAAGCATAAAGCTTTTCACATAAATATGCTTACGGAATTTTATGAACGTCCAGAGTACTTACAACCTATCTTTCAAGCGACGGACGACGCTACGGTCGCTTGTGGCCATTACTCATCGCTGTCTGTCATACAGGATGGGGAATCTACTTTCTCTGATGTTAAATCTTCCTTTTCTGATGATTCCACTTCATTCTACGGAATCATGGAAGGATGTTGCAATTTCACCTAATTTATCAACTAAGGAACAGTCACAAATCTCTTCCATGTTACAAGCATTTCAGGATGTTCTCACGGACATTCTTGGACACACTACAGTAATTGAACATGACATTGTATTGACTGACCATACTCCTATCTTGGTCAGACCTTACCCTATTCCTATCCACTTCCAAACTCAAGTCGAGAAAGAGTTGGATGAAATGATAAAGTTAAGAATAATTGAACCATCCAATTCGGCATACTCGTCGTCTATGGTTATTGTCCGAAAGAAAGACAATAACATACGCATTTGCGTCGATTACCGTAAACTAAATCAAGTAACGAAGTTCGATGCAGAACCTATGCCTCTGTTGGATGAGTTACTTACTAGACTGTCAATTCTCGTTTCTTTACAAAGCTGGACTTGTCTAAAGGATACTGGCAAGTTCCTCTAACCGAACGAGCCAAACCTTTCACTGCTTTCTCCACACCTAGGGGTTTGTTCCAATGGAACTTTATGCCTTTTGGCCTTATGAATGCCCCAGCTACATTCATACACATGATGCGTCGAATACTGGCATATCGTTCTGATGTGATTGCATACTTAGACGATATCTGTCTTTTTAGCGATTCTTGGGAAGATCACTATCTGGGATTAGATGAACTGTTGTCTACTCTACGTGAGCATAATTTGACAGCTAAACCCTCTAAAGGTTGTGTTGGGTTTAGTGAGATTTCTTTTCTTGGTCATCATGTTGGTCATGGTCTCTTGAAGACAGAAGACCACAACACTTCTAAGATACTGAAAATCACTATTCCTAAGACTAAAAAACAGATCCGTAGTCTCTTGGGCTTCATACAGTTCTATGGAAGATTCATTCCGAATCTTTCCTCTATTACGGCACCACTCTCAACCCTATTGAAGAAAGGATCTCCTAATATGGTGCGTTGGTCCCAAGAATGCCAATCTTCATTGGATCAGATTAAGTCATTATTTTTGTCTCCTCCTATTTTAAGACTACCTACAGCCGATAGGACGTTTGTCCTTCGTAGTGACGCCTCAGCAATAGGGATCGGGGCGGCACTGATGTAAGAGTATTCTGAGACTCTGCATCCTGTAATGTATGTCTCGAGAAAACTGAATGCGGCAGAAAGGAATTATTCTGTTCTAGACCGAGAATTGCTAGCTATGGTCTGGGCAATTCTTAAACTCCAAAGATTCCTTCTTGGCGCGCATTTTGTAGTAGAAACCGACCAAAAAGCTCTCACAGCTATGCAGAATAAGGATTTGAAGAGTTCGAGATCCACTCGATATGTTATTGCTCTTCAACCTTTTCATTTCACGGTACGAGCTGTCCGTGATTCGGATAATGTGATGGCAGACATATTGTCTCGATGCCCACATGAAGCTACTTAGCTCTTTTGTCTAGATCCACTGTTACATATCTAAGTTATGATCTATTCTTACAATAACATGGTTCTATAACACTTGTTGTCACTTTGTTTAAACTCATGGTTTTGTATTGATTTCTTCCTTTCTCTGTTACCGTCTTCGGTAAAACAGAGGAGGGCTTTGTTTCATATGAAATAAAGGTCAAAAAAATTAATGCGGCCACATTTATAGTTTAGATATAGATTAAGTGACTATGGTACATTATTACATTCTAAGAAATAAACTATTTGTATTG